>PVKM010017515.1:0-25849 GCA_004027735.1 Carollia perspicillata
ACTTGGACCGTAAATGCATTGAATGACCATCTCATGTCAGTTAATGACGGGGAAGGGATCGTTGCTCAGGTTAAGTTAAAAATGAACGAGGAAAATCAGCAGTACCTGGTAGTTTAAGTGGCAATACAAGTGCCCAAGCACAACCAGTAAGATTTAAGTGAGGGTGGATGGTCTATGAATACAACATGTCTAAGTCAATGACAGTGAAGAAGCCACCAACGATAGAGATATTTAGCGGAACAACCATACAGAAGAACCCTACACACTTTGACCTGGCGGATTAAGGACTTGAAATGAGGCTACAAAATGTGGACTCATGACCTGGATCAGCCGCTCATTGAAACTAAATCTGAGCATTAAGAGCTAAATAATTTGCTTTGAGAATGGACATTTATATTACAGATATTTGGACTTAAAAGTATATTATTCAAGACTCTTCGGGAATAAGAAACTATAGGAACAGAAATATCTAGTACTAGTATTCCTGGTATAAATACAACCACTGGGTCCGTAAATAGGTTTTGCACTTTGTTCCTCCGGTACAGATCTGCTGCGTGATGCACGCCTCTCCCGTCCTGGGAAACACGGGCTTCCCCTTTCGGGACGGGAGTTCCCCCTCCCCCATCTTGTTCTCTCACTTCCCGAAGAGCTCTTACAAGACTATATCGTGATCCTGTTTAAGTCAACTCTACTGGTGCTTATCAAAATATTACTTCTGTTGCCAATATTAGAGAATGGGGATTGTTTTCCAAAAAACAAATCCTGTGATTTTGATAAAATAATTATTTCCTCGTGACAGGGCAATTCCGGAAATTTAATTTTACTTAAGTCCTACAAATGTTCTTCATAACTTAACAAAAATTCACATCATGAAAGAATATTTTATATTGTTGTCAGTGTCCAATTTGTCTTGGACTTTCTTCTCTATGAACTATTCATTTTTAAACACTCCTAGATGAATAATAATTTTCTTTTTTATGGCAGTAGCTTGAGTTTAAATTGTCTTGACTTAATTTTCTCTAAAGTAAAAGTGCCAATTCTCTTTGTACTGTAGTAAGCCAACAAATATTCTACAAATTTAATTATTCAGAATTTGGTTCTCTAGTTCTCGGTGGAAGCTAACGCCATCCCAATCTCCCAGAACTATTTTACATTTATTCATTACTCAGCTATGCAACAAAATAAGAGAATCTGTTTGCTGGGCTTAATATTCATGCTTATTTATTTTATTTGAATGTGCACAAAAATGTTCTCAGACATATCTCTTAATAATGTTTGTTAGCTGCCCTTTTCCCAGATTTTGTACCTGAGAAAACATGAAGAGATCCAAGTCCATGGTCCCGATGATGGTCAGACTCTCCACAGACAAGAGATGACAAAAACATTTTCTCTTTGCCTGTAAAGGGTCAAGGCAACTGGTTTCCTCCTGAAAGTGCCTCTTCCTCATTGCAACCATTACAATGTCAGTAAAATCTCCCCAGGTCCTGATGAGCCAAAATGAAAAGGCTTTCTTTTTAAATTAATATTTTTATTAAACTTATTGGGGTGACATTTGTTAATAAAATTATGTAAGTTTCAGGGGTACAGTTCTATAATACATCATCTACATATTGTATCGTGTATTCACCACACAAAGCCAAATTTCCTTCTATCACAATCTACCCTGCCTTTTCCCTCCCTTATCCGCCCACCCCCATTCTCCTCTGGAAATCACCATACTGTTGTATGTCTATGAGGTGCTTTTGTTTGTTTGTTTGTTTTGTTTTACTTAATCTCTTCCTCTTTTTCACCCAGCCCCACTAGCTACTCCCTTCCCTCTGAGAGCTGTCAATCTGTCCTCTGTATCTGTGATTGATTTTTATTGTTCGTTATCTTAATTTGTTTATTAGATTCCACGTATAAGTGAAATCATATGATATTTGTCTTTCTCTTAATTTTTTTGATCTGTAGTCTTCTCCAAATTCTGGAGGGTTGTCTCTTCTGGAAGTAGCATTGGGAAGGCCAGGGGAGTTTCATTTCTCCACAGTGCTGTTTGTAAGCATAGCACCAGGTGAAATGGCAAATTACAATAGTGACATGTTTTAAATAATATTAAGTTTTGTTAAATCTATGGATTTGCAAAATCTTTTGAAAGTAGCAAAATATGTATTTTGAATGTCTTAATATTTTTTTCCAAAACAAGTGGTCCATTTTGAGTTTTCATTACAACCTGCACTAATAATAATATCAATTTTTCACAGATATTTATCTTGATACCTTGTTTTAATTGGTACACTTGAAAATTTTAGAAACTAATCAGGTAATTGTATTTTTATGCATGTCTCCTATTTTGATTAGATTCATGTGACTATCTTAACTAAAATTTATTTCATAATATTCTGACAGTCGGCCAAAACATTCTATATATACATTGGGTATCTGCGTAAACAGAAAAAAAAAAATCAGCTGAAAGACATTTCTGATACCAACTCCTGTTTTGAAAAATAAAGCATGACAACTCACACAATGATAAATGAATTATTACTCAAACACCCACTTAGGGTCTGGAAATACATTTTGACAGGCCATGTGAAAAAATGCCTCTAAGGGTCTTCTTCACTTCAGGAAATAAAATCACTTTGCTATTTTTCTAAAAGCTATTTTTAAAAACATCAACATCTTTTTAAAGTTGCCCATCTGTAGGTTGTCAAGAATGACTATTAAAGTTTGTAATAAAAATTATAAATAAAAAATGTAGTATTTATGGATAGTTTAACTTAGCTACTCTTGAATATCTAATAACTGCCATCAATATCTAAAAGTTAACAAATATTTATATCTTATTTAATAATTTAAAAAAATCTCAAAATGTTATGCTTGTTGTTTTTCTTTTTGTTATATAAACAGGTCAATATTTCTAAAATGTATTCTTGGCAGAAATTCAAGTTGAATAAAACATACACAAACTAGATATTGTATATGTTAAAAACATGTAACCAGATGAAAAGATATTTACTATTCAATGAGTTGCCTGTGAATTAGCATCCATTCAGCTGTGAAGTTTATGTTGGGTGAGCGAGAATGTGTGAGCAAGTACTAGCACAATAGATACCTTGTTAATGGATTTCACTTCCTTGGTGATTGACAGGATAATGGCTAAATAGCTAAAATAAAGTACAGTAACCTCTTTCATAGAGTTCAGGAATGAAGTTTAAAAGGCAATTTTCATTAGAAATTCATGTACTTATTTCCATAAAGAAAAATATGGTATTCCCTATTTAAGGACTACTGCATCTGTTATATAAAAATAGAGAAAAATTAGCAGGAAACCAAGACCCCTAAAACATCTGATTATGGTTATAAAATATAGCCTTAGAGTTCTTCAACTCTCATTCCAGCAAGAAGTGGGGTCTAAGGCCCCCGACCTTGAATCGGGGAAGACTTATGACTTCTTTGATGAATGCAATATAAAAGAAACAATGCTATGTAACTTTAGAGACCTGGTCAGAATGAACCAAGGGGCCTTGCTCTGTCATCTGAGGAAGTCCTCTGTTGCTGAGCTGAGAGGAACCCAAGCTATGTGGAGTCTAGTTTGTTTAACAGGTCTAGTTCATCCCTGGCTTCAAATGCTCAAGGCCCAGTGCCAGATAAGGAAGTAAAGAAATAATCTTAGAAATGAACCATCTTACTTCCAGCTGTCAAGGTCCCCAACTATATAAGTCACCTTCCAGCACATGTATATTCACAGCTGAAAAGCCTTGTAGAGGAGCAGACACAGCCATTCCCACTACACCTTTCCCGCATTCCTGCCCCACAGTCTGTGACCTTAGGTTTACTGGGTTACAGCAATGAACTGGAGGGGGGTTTGCTATGCAGCAGTACTACTGGAATGCGCAGACAATCTTCTCTTTATTTTCTGCAAAGCTCTACATAATCTGGCATCTGCTATCTTTTCATCCTTTGTTCCAATCTCCATCTCACTCCTTATACTCTAATTAGATTTTTCTTTTATGATCCCAATAAATCAGTGTGTTTTTTATATGTTAGATAAATTGTACTAAAAATTAATGCTATTTCCAAGAGATATTACAAAGCTGGATCTTCTAATTCTTTTAGTTTAAAATATTCTTATCTTCAAATATCATGTATTAGATTATATTTTATTGACCATCTTTTTGTAATCACCTCCTCTTCATCCACTACTGCACTTGTAATCCTCTATGCCATAGTTATCCTACTTTTAGAATCAGTCAAAATCTGTAATTTTCTAAAATTTCCTTGCTTTCAGTTGTCTCTACTTATTTTTATGTAAGTCCCAAGTGTAACAGGTTATATCTTCAGTTTGTCACATTAGTACAGTAGTTTAAACATCACATTTCTCATACCAGTTACTCAAAAATATGTATTAGTGAATGAATGAAACTTTGTTCCTAATCTAATATGATCTCCAGACTAAATCTATGACATACACATTCACATTGGTTTCAGTTAGGATAAGATTTGGCGATGTATAACCTATAATGCACATAAAAGAAGTCTTAATGTACAAGGGGGTGGTTTTCTCCCACAAGAGAAACAGGGGAGGGGAGTCTAGGACTGGGAGAAACACAGTGTCCCAGTCACATTGATGATTTAAGTTTCAGCCATGTAATGGCATTATTAACATGTACGTGGTGGGAGCTGTCTATGTGGCTAGTTACTTGGTGTCTGTAGCACCTTCGAGGCATGATGTCAGCATTGCAGTCAAGAAAAGAGGGAAGTCTAAAGTAGTAAAGGTCAAAGGATCAAAGACATTCAAGCAAGTCTGGGCAGTTTTAAAGGTCTTCCTAGAAACCTCACCTGTCACATCCACTCACATAGCTGTGCTACAACCAATGCATGAATATTTTAGCTTATTAGATGAAAAAGAATAAGAGAAAAAGTTTATAGTCCTTTCATATAGCCTATCACATAGCCTATCAACAATGTCTGTCAAGAAATGTCCATTGTTTACTGTGACAGACAACAAGCTCGAAAAACGGCTGACTCACTGTCAAAACGTTTTTTCCTCCCCAGTCCTGTTCCTCTGAAGGCAGCCTTTACATCTAGAAAATAATAACAATGATAGCCTTGATCTGAGTGCTTTTCAAATGTTTTAATTTCCCATAAGGGAATATATTACTTATGTAATTAAGAATGTGTGCATTAATATTAACTGGGCAATTAGAAGTTGTTCAAATCGACACACGTGGGCAGTCTACAGGTGGTACTATACCAGGGTAATGAGAACTCATGATCTCCTTCAGCTGTCTAGGAGTAGTAACTTTTAGGTGGTCCAGGTCTGGTCGAGACGATAATTACTAAGTTAATTAGCAGGAGGCTATTTTTCAACATAGAAAGCACAGTAGTGTTTCCAAGCGCTCAGTGTAAGTTATCTGGGAAACCACTTCAGCTATCTCCATTTTGTCTCAGTAGTCTGGTGACAAGCACTCGTTCTTTCTTTTCATTTCCTCATCAGTGAGCTAATGCCAACATACCAACCTATGGAAAGCACAGGCAGCTACAGCAGAAAGCACATTACGGAGTCAAACATCACCATGCAATGGACATCAAAACACCTTATTAACATTTTTATGACACTTTCAGCTAAGGTAAACAGGTCACTCTCAATTTTAACATCTCGATTTTAATCACCCCAACAATTCTTATTTGGGTGATAACTTAAAAAAAACAAAAACAAATGCTGGGTGTCTTCCAATCACCTTCTCACCATGTAACAGCTGCTCCTTGAGAATGAAACGTACACAGGCTGGACACGTCGCTGGCGCTCACTTCTGTTTCCTTCTGCCTGGAACGCTTCACACTGGGCGCAATTCGGAAAGATGAATGGCTTCAGATGGTTTGAATGGGTGCCACGGCACTCGTCTGAGTGTAGTTTCCCGTGATTTTAGAGTACTTTCAGCCACAATGTTTACATTTCAATTTTATATTCAAATTACAGATGTAAGAATACATTCTTCAAGACAAAGACATTTCTGTTTTCATGCGCTCTTGGGCACCTTTAGGTCATCCATTGTATCAATCATTTGTCTTCATAAAGCATTTGGTTATGAATGAATACTTACTACATCAAAGCACAGCCAATACTCATGAAAAAATAGATATGAGTCTTCTGTTCTGGAATGCATTTCCACCAGATTCCCTTAGGATTATTTCTGTTTCAACTTAGGCTATTAAAATTCTTGTTGAATTCAAATCGCCTCATCATGCTGGAACATGTGGAGACAGATACCCACAGATGTTTGCCTCAAGGTTCAGGCGTATTTAAAAGCAACTTAATTATAAGACACTATGAAGTTCTCCCAATTAATTTGGAGCTAAATAATCTACATCTGCTTAGTGTTTTAAAAAACTTTTAAAAAATATTTATCTTCCACATAGTTATGAATCTGGTCATACATTAAAATCAAGGCATGCTGTCATTTTAAAAGTAATTTTAAAAAATGTGTTTTAATAGTATTTATTGTAACATTAAAATTAGAAATCTCTGCTAATAGAGTCTACCTTGCCACCTATTTATTTTATGTTCCATTCATACACTCTTGAATTTCTTAGAAATAAGCACTAGAAACTTCTTAGAGCTTCTTAGAAATAACATTGACTTTGAACAATGAAATTTAAATGGTGACTTTTACCTGCAAAGACACACAGTTTACTCACTGGGTTAGATGATTTTTGTGAAAGATAAACAAACTCTGTGTGTAGATCACTTTTCCAGATTACCACTTCATTTTTGATTTTTGGTAAGTTGTTTTGTCTATTTTTATACATTTAATAGTCTGAACAGTCACCAAATTTTCAAATAATCCAGACTGCACTTGATTCTTCTGTTCTTAGCAGGACTGTGTCTTCTATTTCCCAGAATGTTAGTTTCCGTATTTATAGTTGCTGACTTTAATATGCATTAGTTTTTAGCTTTCTCCTTTCCATTTCATAGAGAGAGATGACACAAGAAAAATCTTGTCTCCCATGTTCATAAATACATCTCCTTATATAGACACTAGGATTTTATTCTACTACTTGTATTTTCCTCTCATATCTTTTTATTTCTCTTCCTTGAGCACATGGGCAAATTAAAAACTAAAGGAAAATCCTTCTCATGACCAGAGGCAGGTTTATTAAGCCAGGGGTGGGCACACAATAGACAAAAAGCCAAATCCTGGTAGCCACCTGTTTTTGAAAATAAAATTCTTTCGGAATATAGTCACACTCATTTGTTTCCAATTGCCTATGGCTGCTTAAGCATCACAAATGCAAAACTGAGTAGTTACAACATAGATGTTATGGCTCACAAAACCTAAAATGTCTACTATCTTTCTCTTTACACAAAATGTTTACCAGCCTTGTTCCTTTATTCTAAACTAATAAGCTTTATTCCATATAATTCTCTCTCATTATTATGCTTTGCCAACTCACTCGTTTCTGGAACAGATAGGCTTCTCCAAAGAATCTTAAATATTTACTCTTGCTTATAAAATAGAGTTTATTTCTCTAGCCACTCAGAACTCTTTCCCAGTTCCTGTACTCACTCATAATTACTGATAGTGGTTCTTTTTAAAAACTAGTTTGAGAGAGAGACACAGAGAAAGAGACAGAGTGATTCAACATACAACCTTGTCATATCAGGAAGATTCGCTCACCAATTGAGCTACCCAGCTCGGGTTTGATAGTATAATTTATTTTCTTAACCTGATTTGCTATAGCTCACTACATAACATTCTGTCATATTAATTTACAACAATTTTATTTCCTACTTCTCCTCATACATTTAATAAGTCATATGGAGACTTGAGTTTTTATCTGTTCTGACTCTTAAATGTTGAACCTATTGAGGTGTATGGATTCATTTTTTCCCATTAACATGATTCCTTGAGATACCATAACCAAAATGACTGAATTACAAAGTTAGACTTCCAGGAATATGAGATTGTACAAAATGACGAGCTTTACTCGTGATTTTAACAGTTCAGGTAATCACCAGTCTCCAGGAAAGCTGTGGTTTGGATTTTACTCTGAAGTCTGCAGGTCCTTGGTTCTTTCATCAGATAGTTTATTGCCAAAGCAGACAAATGAGATTTCTAGGGAGATTTGAATACTTCACTTACACAGAGGGGCCTTTTCAGACATAAAATACCCTCATTCTTTTTTAAAAAATATTTTATTAATTTATTTTTAAGGATTTTATTTATTTATTTTTAGAGAGGGGGTAAGGGAGGAAGAGAGAGCAAGAAACATGGACATGACAGAGAAACGTCAATGGGTGGCCCACGTCCAGGCATGGAACCTGAGTGGAACTAAATCAGCAACCTTCGCATCAGGACCCTCCCACTGACCGAGCCTCACAGGTCAGGGCGATGTCCTCCCGTTTCTTCCCGTAGAGTTGTATAGCACACATGATATTTTCCAGGGAATCATGTCCCATAAACACACAGATCCCTGCCCTGCTAATCAAAAGCAACCCTAAACAACCAGGCACATTTTTCTAAAAAGCATTTCATAGATAATTACTCTCTTGTTAGCACACACACACACACACACATACACACAAATCAGACTGATTTCTGGGAGCTCTATTCTTAGTCTGTTTAAACGATCGCACTAGGTCACATGCCTTCTCTGTGCACTGGGAGGGCCTCTCCCAGTAACAGCAGTAAATCACAGACTGGATGTTAGACTCTTCACTTCTTTACCCACCCTTGGGTTTTGGTCAACGTCTCAATGCCAAATATTTCTCATATAATTTCACCATGTGTCTTACATCATTTTCTGCAATATTTCACGTAACCAGAATAATTCTTGGCTTTGATTTGAACCATCCAGTAGAGAGTACAAATTCTTTCTACAAATTATGTTATTTGCTGACATCTCCCTTTGTTTGTCTTTTGATGTTCATTTACCAACTCCATTACTTCTCCATCAACCTCAAATATTTACATGCTTTTCTGTGTTGATAAGTGTTTCAATGAATATATATTTTTCTTATGTCATTTTTCTAAGAAATTAGTTTCTATTGATTTCACATTGATTGAGGGTCCTCTTACAAGCTTCCATACACTTTCTCATTGAGGGATAATCCTCTACATAAATCCAGTATGTGTTTAATTCAATGAAATTACAGATCCTTACATAGCTGTGACAAAAATATTATGGTAATGTTTGACATATCTTATATAAGTGAAAATGATGTCCTTTTCATGCAAAAACACCTTTTCTTATAAATCACACATTTCCAGTGACTGGAGTGGTGATTAGAAGTCTATATTCAGTAAACCTTGTATTTCATGTGGTTTATGGACATAACTACATGCTAGATATGTTCCAGGTTTTCACAGACACCAGTTTTCATGGGGAATTAGGTAATAAAGCCCATCTATTTCTCACCCACATGCCACGGGTGTCAGGGAATTATTTGTCAACCAATTCCATAACATGGAAGGCCGGTTCCTTCCTTATTCATACGGCCTGGGCTGTCAGACAGCAATGCTAACGGTCACTGCTTTTAGTGGTGTGCAGCCGTAACTCACACTCAACATGGTTTACCCACAATTTTACTTCTTTAGCTTGGCTCTCTGGATTCCTGCCACTAAAACTGAAAAACATAATATTTCATAGTGAAAAGAATATCCAATAGTTCTTCCTGGGTGAAGGTGCACGCTGACTCTCAGCACGGTTAATGAGTATGGAAGAGCCTTTACTCATTCAATGCATTCAGTTAGAGCTTGACTCCCACCCACGATGATTTCCAGGGGCAGCTAGTCCTCTAAAAACGAGCCCCCTCTAGCGTCCCTATGTAAAGTATCTAGTGCTTTGCTTCATGGTGATGGGGCTTCTGAAATAATATGTCAGATAGATGCCATACCCCTGTGACCACCTCCTGCAATTCCTGTAAAATGCTTGGCACAGGGAGACCGGTTCTGATTAATATGCTATGTACACTGTTGGCATTATACATTAATTAAATGTATGTGGTTTTGTCCATACCTAAAAATAGTGTGCTTCATGAGACTCCTAATTAAATATACTCTACTACCAAATATAATATGGTTGTGCCATAAGTCTTCCCGTAAATGTCCTCTGTGTACCTCTGGAGAGGAGTTATTTGTAATTTCAGACCAATTAATCACACCCAAAGACACATTACTTAAGCTTTCTGGGATCCAGCTTTTGAGTACTTTGAATTAGTTTAATCCACATTCACATGATGCATTGAAAGCAACAGAAGACACCAAGCTGTGACGTGCCAAGCAGGCCACCACTGTCTGCTTTCCATCATTCCAAGGGAGCTGTCTTCACAATGCATCATCTTGATTTATGGCCACATGGGGTACAGAGACTGTTGCACAAAATCCTCTGTTCCATACAATTTATTGGTAGTATTTTTTTTCTGGTAAAAAATCCTAGAATAGTAAACAAAGCCTTGGAAATGAATAATAACTGTAGTCAATTGCCCATAAACTGAGTCATCAGGGGGAACTTTGTCATTTGTTTTATCTAAATTGCACAGGTAGAACATTCAAATCTGTAGGAGTCCAATTTTCCTTTTTGCAGAAAACAGGCCATGAAATTTCTACCAACATCAGCCATTTGTTTGCATGAGGATGGCAAAAGATAGACAAATATTATACCCTTGCTCTGAGCTGCTTGTGTGGAAATATGGTGATGGCTTCTATCCATGATAATGTAATCTCCTTATAAACTCCTCTCCCATCTGCTATGATTTCCCCCTATTTCCAAGCACTTCTTCACAATATGAGGCTTTGTAAGTCATCACATGTAATGTTTACACACTAGGGCAATAACACGAGCCTTGCTGGAACACACACACAAATGCTTCAGGATATGACAAAGCATGGCCCTTGGGAATGTCTGTTTTGCTTGGCAATAGAGTTTTATTGCCCCTTATTTGATTACATGGGAAGAAGACCAACCATAATTTATCTTGCGGAATATGCACTATCAAAGTCAATGTCATGGGTACTACTTGTTACTACTTGTTATCATGTCCTTGTTACTACTATAACCTTCCTCTGGTTCACACAGACTTATGTCTGGGTTTGGGCCCCCAGTAGAGCAAAAACAAAAGACAATGTTTTCAAGGTAGGAAAGAGATAACGTTACATATTTGCATTCTCCCTCACTCCTTCATTACTAGGTCAGGATCCTAGAAAAGTTCCCGGTGAATTTTATGAGTGACTTCTCATATTCATCTCAAGACACAAGGTTTTAACTAAATCAGCTCAATAATTTTTGAGCAAGAGGGCCTGCACTTTCACTTGTTATTGGGTCACACGAATTAGGTAGCTCGTTCTGCCTGATGCCGTTCACTGCGTCACCCAGTGCAGCAGGGTGTCTTTCAAAGGCATTCTATTAAACAGGCACCCCAGCAGGAATCTGAGTCAAAATCCTGAGGGGTTTAAACTGGTGGCCCTATGTTATTTTCTGAAAAGGTCTCCAGTTTTAGTAAATTCTCCTATCTAACCCAGTGGTTGGATCATAAAGGCCTAAGGATACCGCCTGTGCTATCACCTACTGTACAACTTCCAACACTTGTTTCTACTCAGTACTGTAATAGGTCAAATGGTGTCCCTGTAAAATGTATGCCTTTCTAGAATCTCAGAAAGTGACCTTACTTAGAAATAGCATCTTTGCAGATGTAGGTTGTGCTAGATTAGGGTGGGTACTAACTCTAATAACTGATTGTGTCTTTATGAAAAGAGGAGAGGACAGAGGAGTATGATGTGAAAATGGAAGCAGAGGCTGGAGTGATATGTTTACAAGCCCAGAGACACCAAGGTTTGCTAGGATATACCGGAAGGTGGAAAGAGGCAAGGAAGGACTTTCTAGAGATTTTTCAGGGGCAGCATGGTCTTGCCCATACTTTGATTTCAGACTCTAGTCTTAAATTTCTGTTGATTTAAAGTACCTAATGTATGGTAATTTATACAGCAGCCCTATGTAACTAATGCAGTGCTATACTCATATTAAGAATTACTTCCAACGACTTTGTAAATGGAGGTTAACAAGATTTCAAGATGAGGAGTAGCCCTGCCATGACTAAGCATTGCTGAATGGCAGGTTCTACGAGACATAAATCACTTCTCACAGTTAAAGGGATATTCCTCATTGCTCCATTGTAATTCCCAGGAATTTATACATTGGACTGTGCCTTGGATTTGGGGGGATTTGTTTTCCAGAGTCTATTTGTAATATAGGTGACTCAAGTCCTGAAGTCCTCTCCCTCTTCTTCCTCTGGGAAGAGAATTATCATGATAACATTTTGTTATTGTCTTTTAATCCTGCTTTACTGGAATATAGCAATGTGCTGCTGAACTAAAGCAAACCCATGATGAGACAGTAACATACATTTGTTTCCATTACCTACAATTTCAAATTATGCCCAACTGAAATACAAAATTGTGATAGGAGAGAAGACAAAGCCAGTTCTACGGTTATGCAACTTCTGTGGAGTCATGCAGTGCCTTTTGCACAGAGGGTCTCGCGATTGGCTTAACACTTGATTGTTCCACTTGAAATTCTTAATCTTTGAGCACAGGGCCCTATATTTTCATTTTGCACTGAGTTCCATGAGTTATGTTGCCATCCCTGATGACATATGACCCCCTCATGGCCTGCAGTATTTCCTGTACAGTTTCCATCATATCAATTGCAGCCGAAGCATTCTAATAAACCACCTCTACAGCCTCCTGCTAACGTGCAGGAACTGTCTGTCTCCCTCATTCACCATTGAGAACTATTCAAAGGGTGTAAATGGATGAAAAGCTTCCTCGTTAACTAGTTCCTTAATTAGAACAGGTGTAATTTGTTGACTCCTGGAATTCTGCATTGTTTAATGTTTAATACTGAGGAGAATATGAGTAATTCTAAAGTGATCATGGCAAATTAAACTTGATGAAGGATGGACTTAGTCATTGCGCTCTGTAAAAAGGGCAATAACAGAGTCCGGTTCACATAGAATGTCAATTCTAATTCTGTGTCGACGTAAAAAAGCAGCACAACCACAGTACCGTGTCTCCACTCACAAAGACCAATTTGCAACTTGATCCTCACCTAGGCTTCCTCCCTCCTGGTCTCCCCAGGTACCTCAGAACATTTGCAAGCACCATCCTGACTTCCGTGAGGATTGATGTACATTCTAACAATCCTAACATAGCTCATATAGCACCCCTGGCAATTTCATCCGATTACATATGGTCTTGGATCCCTGACCGGGTGTTGAAACAACAGATCTCAGTGCCTTACTCAGTCTTTTTCAGATTCTATGGTTTTAACTAACGGGGTAAATCCAGCAACATGTTGAAGTATATTCCAAGAGACAGGCATGGGACCTTATTCTCCTCCCCACATTCAAAGTTGATAATGCACTTCAATTCCTTCCAGGGAAGTCAATCAAGGTCTACTCTTTAAGCCTATTTACCTTTTCAAAAGCAAATTCATCCCGGTGAGCTTGCTTTTATTTCCTCCTGTTATTTTTAATTTTCTTCCCTTTGTGCTTACGACAGGGAAGTTTTTTCTCCATATAGCTCCGTGTGTGGTAACTAAGCTTGAACGTCTGTCAGTGTCTTTTGATTTTCTTTAGAGGGGCTGCTAATTGGAAAGAATGCATGCACCCCTCTGTTCGTTTCAGCATTACTTACAATAACCAAGATGTGGAAGCAGCCCAAGTGTCCCTCGGTAGAGGCCGTTCAGCAATAACAATTATGAAATTCATTAGGAAAAATAGTTGAAGAAAAAACAGACCTGGAGCCTCCAAGGTGCGCCAGGACCCGCAGAGCAAGGAGGCGAGTAGCGCTGAGCAGAAGCACATCTGGGCCTGGGCCTCTGCTTTCACGGAGGTGGGGGCGGCGCCTAGCATTCAGGATCTCTCTTCATTGGTGGGTTTAGGACAAAACGGGGGATTTAACGCGGCAGGAAAAGAAAAAAACAGTGGTCAAGTACCTGAAATAGCCGAGGTCTCTGAAACAAAGGAGCATCAGCGGGGGAGGCGGACAGCACTGATTCAACACTGACCTGGACGCGCACGTGTGTTCCATAAGGCAGCATTGTCCTGAATGCCTGGTAGTAAAGCTTAAACCGAGCACTTTCATCACAAAAAGAGAAGACGATTGTCAGGGCTCACAGCACAATTTCTCACGCGTTTGTGGTGATGCTGGTGTAAAGAAACCTACTGCGCTGCCAGTCCTGTAATAGTCGAGCACATGAGATACAGTGGTGGGCTGTTTCATTGGTGTGTAAATGCACGCCATGGGGTTGGCCCAACAGAGTCGCCTGACCACACGTTTCTCAGAGCATATCCCGTCTGCAAGTGGCACATGACTGTATGCGGTTAGTCTCTCGCCACTTTTAAGTTTTTGCATATTGCTACCTTTTAAATGTTCCTTACTATGGCTTTCCTATTTAACAATGCAACCTGCCCTGTGGACAGGTATTCAAAACTAAATGTGAATGCATGAACACAACAGATACATGCTTGCCCTCATAGGAGTAACAATCTATAGGGACATCAAATAAAAAACCAGTAAGTCATTGCATTATTTTCTATCTTTCTAAAGAAATCATTCAAGTACTTCAAAGTTCATATTTGGAAACGCTCCCGATGAGTCAGTAAGTGATATCACTCCCAAAAAGCAATGCAAAATCTGTACTAGGTTTCCCACTTTTCTTATACTTCTATTATATAATAGATTTTACTTCTAATAAGTTGTTCCATTACGAGTATACTAGACATTCCACTTTTATTTCTGCAGTCGATCCTAAGATCGCTTTCATCCTTTCTATGGTACTTGATTGTAGAGGAGGTGGGAAAGAGTTAGGAAACATGCACTTGAAACCAATAATAACCCTACTTTGAAGGACATCGAAATCTAAAATAACACAGATAACTCAGTGAAAGAAACGTAGGCATTGCTGTCATTTTAGTGCAACAGTTGAGTAGGTAAAGTTATTCTTTTATGATAGACCTTGTGTCATATTTTTAATAATGTTCTCAATATATAATACTATATATGTGCTAAGTGTGGCTTGTTAAAAATAAACAACATTTGAATTGAGGTTCTGAAACAATGAAGTTAATATTCCCTTTCTAAATTGTATTAACAAATATTTGCACTTTCTAAAGCTTCACCCTCAGTTATATGGGCATGGAATGATGTGTTGGGATATGATTTTAACATAATGGCAAAAGGAGAGAAAGAGTACATGAAGTAAGGACGGCAAAACCAGTGGCATTGGTTGAATTTGGGTGATGGTCGTATGTGGATTTATTGAATTACTTAGCATGGGTAAAATGTGATAAAGATAAAACAAAAAGGGAAATATATATATCTTTATTAAGAAATAGTACTATATTTGGTCAAAATCAAAGACTTTGTGACATTTGATGAAATAGGATTAAGTGCAGAATCTCCTGGAGAGTTAATTAATTCAAGGCAGCGAAGACCCACATTACATAGATGATTTACTTAATGAGTAACTACATTTATTAATTTATATCTTAAATTACACAATATCTTTCCTTTGTTATCCTTAACATGTGATGTTAAACTTGGCAAGTAGAATATACACAATATCTCAGGATCTATATCTCAATTACGCATACTTACAGTAACGTGGCTAAAAAAGTAAGGGACAATGCATATTGCTATAGTACATACTGATTATTCACCCCAAATTTTATTTTTATTTTACATCTCCCTTAATCATAACTAATCGTTGTAAACAAATAAAAGTTAAAACTAGTATTATTAAAGTTAAATATCAAAGTGCTTACTAATAAATCAGAGAATGGTAATAATTCAAGTTGCTCTAAACGTAACAAAAATTATCTATGCCTAATGATCATTATGATTTTCAACTTAAATTCTGTATGCTTAACTATTTTTAATTTTTATAAATTTAACAATTCTAATTTCATTTATTTATTTAATGTGATTTATGATTCATACTCAGTAGATTATTGCTTACAAGACATATAAAATTAATTTATTCCAATACATCCATTTGTGCCAAAGAAAGTGTGGGTTTTGTGATTTCCTGGACTAAAAGGTATCGATTGACATAGAGAAATGCCAGGCCATACAAAATCTTGCCTGTATTCTGTTGCATTTTGGGTTTTTATTGCAATGAATTGCTAGACACCTTATTTCATTGTACTACATTTATGTCATATAAATATTTGACTAAAATACCTAATTTATGAGGCATATTAATAGAATGAACATGTGAACATGAAATCCAATTTTAAAATGAGAACATTATCAATAATTTTGTAGCTATTTTTTATTTATTTTCCGCCACACAAAGGTAAATATACTCCTGTATTTTGTGTTTAGAATTCTGGTCTTCTTAGTAGATCACATGTGATCCACAGTCTATTTTTGACCCAGATAGCATATATTTGGATGTTATTTCTTCCATTTTCCAAGCTCTTTTGAATCTATTTCTGAAATTTATCTCTGCTTTCTTTATGAAAATCTAAGTAATTTTTGAAAAAGTGGAGAAAAGTGAAATGATGAAGCATAGTGTTTTTCGATGCACAGTGAGGAGCTGTGCTTTAATTAAATAAGGCTGTGTTTTTGACTGAAACCCCAAATTGGAGATTGCAAAAGATCAAATAATCATATCTCTTCCTGAATTGTAACTAGGACATTTTCATTAATGACCATTTACTGATGACAATGTTTGAATGTTAATCTACTGATAGAAATACCTTGGAATCCTAAATGGATAAAAAATATGTTAAAGGGAGGCAATAATTTCATATCATTGCAAATTCCTGCCACGAATCCTTTCAGAAAAATTAGAAGATTTTTGTGGTAAAACATGTTTAACTAGAACATAACTGAATGAGACTAATATTGTGTATTGCTTTTTACAAGGAAGGATTCCCAGGTGTGCTACCTCATCATGTCAATAATTCCAGGGAAAGGTAATCAATCTTAGATCAATGGGTATGTGTAACACAGTGTGGACCGTCGGAAAGAAAAGAACTTCTTGTTCATAGCTGCTCGTTCAATACAGTCTGGACGTGAGTCTGGATAAGCTGTTGTTTGTTAAAGGGTCTGTTCACTTAGGTGAGTAAAATGTGACTTCAGCTAAATGAATCTGCAGGAATTTTCTGAAGCGAATGGTAAAGTCATTTGCTAATTTGCAGTTGTACCTTTTCTAAGTGAACATTTTCTGGAACAAACAATCATTTTACCACGACTCAAGGTGTTCTAATTTTTAGTTTTGAGAGCCGTATCCTACTAACATGGGATATCATTTCTTAGTACCTGATCATCATTGTATATATCATCTCAAGTTTCTGAAGTGGAACTTCCAAACAGGTGAGAGATTGGTAGGTTTTCTTTTTGTAAAGTGTAAAATAGAAGATGCTGTAGGCTTTGTGGGTCATGCAGTCTCTTGAAACTACTTAACTTGGCAATTGTAGCCCCAAAGCAGTCATAGACAAAATGTAAATAAATGTGTGGACTGTGTTAAAAAAATTAATTTATTTTTAACAGCAGTACGTAAAAGGTAGCCATATCTTGTGAGGTATAATTCATTGAGCTATATAATTTAGTGAAAAAGATGGTTCTGTCATACTTTCCACACACTTTTTGCTTTTCAAGACATAAAAATTCTACAGACTGTTTTCATGACATATACATATATAATATATATACATACCCATATAACATATCCATATGTTATATATGGATGTAATATATATGCATGGATATATATGATCTCCACCAAGTACAGCGCCCTAGATATGTGTACATGTATACCAGGTCTCAAGAAAGGAATCCTTAGACTGGAACTTGCTTGAGCCTCTTTTCTTTTCTTTTTTTTTTTAGTCCTCATCAGAAGATATATTTCTATTGATATTTAGAGAGAGAGGAAGGGGAAGAGTGGGAGAGAAACATCCATGTGAGAGAGAAATATGGATCAGTTGCTTCTCACACACACCCCAACCCTGGATCAAGCCGGCAAACCAGGTATGTGCCCTGACTGGGGATCAAAATCACCACGTTTGGTGCAGGGAACTATGGTCCAACCAGCTTAGTCACTAGGCTAAGGCAGATCTAGTATTTTATCTGTAACAATGGATAAGAATCTCTTAAGAATTTTATGATGATCAAGATAACTAAAATATAGAGATCTATGATTTTCCACACATTTTCATATAGATCATTGGAAATGATTGAGATGGCTAACTTTTGAGCATTAGCGCATCTCACATGCAGTTTGATATGTGAATTGCTGAGAGAGGGTATTGTTAGCTTAAATATAATTTCTAGAAAATAATAATATGAAAATTAACTAATTTTGAATATGGTGCTAGGGTTTCTCTGAATTATTACCTATTTGTGAATTATTTAGAATTTTCTATAGTATTCCATTTCTTCTGAAAAAAGCCAAAGTAATCTAAATAGGAAGTCATTCTTAGTTTTTAAAGTTATCTTTCTTTGTATAATATTAAAAATGAGTGCTCTAATAATGCCAAAAGTTATTAAATTCATGTATGCACGTGTTTCATATCATATGGTTTACTAGGTCAGATTTTCTGAGAAGCCAACACCAAGAAGTTAATATAGTTGCACAAAAGACTCAGAGAGGGAACTTCATGTTAAGTGTTAAGGAGAGGAAACAGGTATATAAAGGGGGACCCAAAAAATGGAATTTATTTATAAAAGTTGTATATTTATTCTCACATGTGTAAACTTCAGTCACCATCAAGGTACTCTCCATTTGATGCAATACACCTACCAGGATGTTTCTTCCACTGTTCAAAATGGTTTTCGAACTCGTGGATTTTGATGCCTTTTTTGGTTCACCTGTTCTATATTGCCATAATATTTCCCATTGGGGCTTTTTTCATCGAGGAAAAGAAAACAGTGGCTCGGGGCACCATTGGGTGAATAGGGAAGGTGGGGCATGGAAGTCATGTCATTTTTGCTCAAAACCTGCTGAACGCTCGGTGCGGTGTGGATAGGTGCTCTTGTAAATCACCCATCATGAAATGGACCAACGTGTTGAAAGAGTCTTCAAGAAATTTTAGCCAAACATAGCCCCTTACACCACCACTACCTCGTATACTGACTGATACAGATGGGTTCCCAGAACACTCACCCAGAGGAGGAAAGCCTGTATGTATTACAAGGGGCCCGCCCTCCAGAAGATAATTCTCTTTTGAGGGTCTCTGCTCACAACTGTAAGGAGTCTTCAGACAGTGATGTGGTTCTGGTCCTTGTGAAAGGAGAGGGAGAAAGAAGCATTGGGCAAAAATTGTTTCAGCCAGCAGCACAGTGTTAGAAACTTATGTCCAGACCAATGGAGGTTCTTAGTTCAAAGCAATTTGCAAGAAGAATTCTACGGTTCTGAAGATTGGCCACTGCTAGTATCCCCACCACTGCCAGGAGCAGCCTGAGAAAATATGGCCTCACACAACCAGGGGGGTGGCACCCAGGGTTGCCTGTCATCTGTCATCCCTAAAGCAAGAGTGCTAAGTGGCCACCACAGGTACCCAATATTGAGGTGGAAAAAAAGCAAAACCCAATAAATAAAAACATGAAACAATTACCTCTAATGCCCATTAGATGATGTGTTATGCTTGATACTTTCTTAAATGTTTGATCATTATATATATGTGGACATACGCATAATTGTCAGTCTTTAATTAAGAATGCTTCGATATTAATGTTGTTTTTAACATAATCCTAATTTTCTTTTTAAAAGCCAGTTTAAAAGGAGAAGTTAAAATATTCTGCTTTAATTTCACTAGTAGAATTTTTTAATGTTTTGTAATCATAATGCTTAATTTGTGCTGTTCTCAGAACTTTAATTATGAAACTAAATTGTACTAATACCCATTAGGTACTTCTTAATTGAAGGCACATCATATGTCTGATGTGGCAGTACTAATTGGTGTAATTAAATTCTAATATGCATCAGTAACCTAATTTTAAAAAGTGAATAAAAAGCAGATAGAAGTAAGTCATTTCTTGAAACTGCATAGCTATAAAATACATAAATGCATTTGCATTTGTAACATACACATGTATCCAGAGCAGACAACCCATCAATTATATTTAAAATTAATTTCACCAGAAAACATGCAATAGAAATTAAGGATTGGCCAGGTGAAATGCATGTGACTTCAAAAGGAACAGTCATAAAATTGTACAAGAATTCAAATTCTTGTGTAGGTCAAACCCTGTGAGGGTAAATACATTCCATATTGTAATAAGTTTGGGCTAAAATTACAACCCACTTGCAAATCATATTATTGGTGTTTAAGCAGGAGGTGAATCAGTGGCGAGCTCCTGCCCTGCTAAAACAGGCTCTAAAGTGGGAAAACAAATAAACAAATTATTGTTTCCATGTTCTAAACTGCTCATTCATTTCTGCTCTCAGATCTTACTTTCCCCACATAATATTATATGTAATTCAGAATTAGAGTAATTTTAATTATGCATTTTATCTTGATCTTTTGACTGAAATTAATATTGGACTATGTATCTCTTTAATTAAATTACATAGACTTAAAATATGAAATTAAATTATAAATTATTTTAATTGTAAATTATAAATTATTTTAACTGCAAACTATAAATTGCATGATGCATTATATAATTATATAATTATTTATAATTTATAAATTCTAAATTATTATATTTTAGGAATTCTTAGAAATTTTATTTAAAAATAATTCAAATATATATTTTTATTAAGATGTAAACCACGATTATGAGCACAAATCTCAGTATCATAGCCCATTTAATTCATAATCATTCTAATCACTGAGTACACACATGAAATGCTTTTTCTTTTTCATCAGTTATCAGAATCATTAAGATTTTCCTACCTGGATATAGGCTCAGGCTGTCTTCATGCTTGTCCGAACTGCACAGCTACAGAGGACTCGATGTGTTTAGAGAGCTCATGTTTGGCCCTGGCTGGTATGGCTCAGGGGATTGAGTGCCAGCCTTGGAACCAAAGAGTTTCCAGTTTGATTCCCAGTCAGGGCACATGCCTAGGCTGCGGACCAGGTCTCCAGTTAGGGGCATGTGAGAGGTAACTACACATTGATGTTTCTCTCCCTTTCTCTCTCCCTCCCTTCCCTTCCCTTCTCTCTAAAAATAAATTAATAAAATCTAAAAAAAAAGGAGACCTCATGGTTGGTTTAATGCTCTGCTGTCACTGTCTTGCAATCCATGAATACTATGTGGCTGTAAACAAGGAGAAACTCTGCACCTTTGTGACAACATGATAACCTAGAGGTTATTATGCTAAGTGAACTAAGCCACTCAGAGAAGACAACTGCCATATGATCTCACTTATATGTGAAATCTAATGAACAAAGAAACTGATGAACAAAATAAAATCAGAGGCATGGATACAAGGGAGAGATTGACAGTTGTCAGAGGGGCAGAGGGAGGGGGGACTAAATGAAAGGAGGAGAAGTGATTAGCTAAAGAACATATTTGCATGACCCATGGACACAGACAATACTGTGGTGATGGCCAGGGGGAAGGCAGGGAGCAGGGGCTGAGTGGAGGTGGGCAAAGAGGTGAAAATAGGGACATATTTAATAGTGTCAACAATAATAAAATAAAATAAAATAAAATAAAAAGAAATTCTTAATAGTTTTCAAACAAAAACAGCCCTCTTTTTCATCTTGCACTGGGCCCCACAAATTATATAGCAGTAATGTACGTGCCCCGTATTTCTTCTAAGAAATTTCATTCAATTTACTGTGATAAGAGTGGTTAATGAAATTATGTAGGTTTCAGCTGTACAGTTCTACAACACATCACCTGTAGACTGTATTGTGTGTTTACCGCCCCAAGTCAAGTCTCCATCACCAGTATTTTCTTACAACCAGAGATTTTAATGTACCAAAGTCATGGAATACTGTTTGAAAATTCAAAAGGAGAATATCAAATAGTATTTTACTTTGAAAAGGGAGTAATAATTTTAAAAACTAAAAGATGATGCAATCATTCCTAAGCCCTTTAATATTGTCAATCCTGGAAGTACACCCTTTCACCTTCAGAGACTGTTCATTTCCTTCGCTACTGAACTTGAAGTCATTGACAGAAATACATTTCAAAAGGAGATCTTTAACAAGGTTGTGCATGACTAAAAGTTATTAGTTCTCTCACAGCTTTTTGGAAGAAATACATATTTTTATTTATTTATAAAACAATCAAAGTGTTTCTAAACTCTTCAGCATTTTGATGTTGGTCTGAAAAACTTATTGGAATCCAGAAATCACCAAAGCACCACACAAAATAATCCTATCACAATACTATCAGTAACTTGTGAAATTCTCCAAAAAGGAAAATGATCCTTTAATGACCAAGATAGTTAGACACGAAAGTGAAAGACAGCATGCTTATGGATATGATATTACTAAATTAAAAAAACTAAATACATGTCATAAACAATAAGTACAATTACTGAATGAAGCTGTCTTGGTAGTTGATTTTTTCACAATTGTTAATTACTTGTACTCCACCTAACTTATAAATATAAGAAGATAACATTCACATAGATAACAATTTCAGGTGAATAAATCAATCCTCTAATACATTAACGAGTTAAGTCAGAGCGGTAATAGCCTGTTGATAAAAAAAATAACTTAAGGCCAGGGGAAAATATCAGTAATATTTTTATTTTTGGTTTGTTTTTCACTTTAAAAAATGGTTCAGACAGGGTTATACAAAAAGCATATCAGAGTTCTATAATACCTTCCAAACTTTTTTTTAGAAAATCTTAAATTTAATAAGAAAAGTAAAGTGTTTCATGGCATATTTTAGAGATGAGAAATCTAGGACACAGATTGTAATTAAATAAATGCTTAAGGTAGACTAGACAAAGGGTTTCATCTTTGAACAGAACACTTTTTCCGGTAAGTCAGAGAATTTCACAATTTTCCATTTTTTCTAACAATTTTTACCAACCATAATTAACCTAGCAGCACAAACAAATAAAAGAGACAAAATTGCAGCTAATTTTGCTGAATCTCGGTTGACTCCACACAGTACAGTTAGGAAATAATTACATTAAGCTGAACATATGCAGAATTCACACTAATTTTAAGGCAGTAGTAAAATATATAAATAATGTTAAACAAACGCAATGTGTTCAGATATACATTTATTGCTTGGTTAACAGAATATTTATTAATTCTTTTAATGTAATAAAGTTTCACTCTGAAAATAACTTTAAAAAAGCAACAGATTTCACTTAGAAAAAAACTATAAATATGGCAAAAAATACTGTAATCCTCACTTCCAAGTACACCAATGTGGGTTTATATACTACTAGACACTTTTCTTCATGTCAAAGCACTGAGGCTTTCATTAAATAAAATCCACATAAGCTCTTTACCTTGATAATGTTTCAGGAAGTGGCAGTTCCTCAGTCATCAGAAGAACTTCTAAAGTCACTAAAAATATTAGGTGAAGAATCTTAAGAGTCACCATTTTTCTTCCTCTGCAAAGAGACTCTCAGGATGCCACCCCTCACCTGCTGTTTCTGTGTGTCTCATTCCTAGTCTTTGATTACTTTACCTGTATCACCATATGGCTCTGCATCTCCACCAAAACCAGGGTCCTACCCTCAATCCCACATCTTGACAGGTCTTTATTGCTTGTGCTCTCATTAACATATGTCATATTTTCATGGGAAACTTGATCCTAGTGTGTGTGGAAATTATTACTTCAATAAACCTTTCAGCAAGATGCCACATTTCCTTTTTGTCCACTCTGGCTTCATAAGCCTAATGATCAAGGAGTTGGATATATATGTTTCTGGTTTTAATTTGCAACTGCCAGGTTATTATCATTTTTCTGCAAAAAAAACAAACGAGTAAACATTGCCAAAAAACTTTGCCCACTATTGCTTATGGCATTTATCTACATCAAAGTTTTCACTCCTGAGTGCTCTTTCAAATCATTTGGGCTCTTTCCACCAGGACAACTTGTGCTTTGGCTTTCAAGACATCTGTCGACTGAAATGCCTGTCATTACATTCCATTACTTTTGCCTGAAACTGATAACTCTTCAAAGTCTTACCTCTCAATTTTCTGACTATCACACCTGTAATAACCTTTTTTTCCTGCCACATTTTGAGAGCAATTGTTTCTTGGCATTTAAACATAGAATTTAAAATATCTTCAATCACTCTATTGCTCATTTCACTCATTACCACTTGTTCAAGACCTGAACTAGTTGGAGTTTTTACCTTTTAAATGTTGTCCATCTATCTTTCCTTCTCCTTTTGTCTTCTCATTACTTCTCTTTGCTGCTTGTCCAGGAAAAATGGAATAGTCCATCATTATAATGACCTGAATGATAGCACTTTTAAAAAGTAAGTTTTTGTTGAATGTACTTATGTAATTAGAAAATTTTGCTAATAATGCAGTGGTTTATTTTAGTCATTTTCATGTGTATTCCTCTAAAACAACTCTGAAAGTAGCCCTCACTTTAGACTGTGCATCTGTGCCAGGGTACTTAATTTAATTCCTAGAAGTACTGCTTTTTATAAGCTGTGAAACAAGCGAGAATTGCGTAGTCATTCCATTTCAATTGAATTCTAATATCATCTGCCCATATTGCACTGAAACTTTTTCATATTTCTAGATTTTCACTTTCATCATTCTGTAATATTTATTCTTGACATATTTGTAACATCTGTGGGACTATACCAGCTATGTCATTCTCTTAGAACAATATGTAGACACTGCTAAAAGTGTGAAACTTTCTAGATAAATGCTTCTTTTTTTTTTAGCAAAAAATTTTGTATTTTAAGTCTATTTGCAATACAATCAAAGAACATGGCCAAAATCTTTAGGAGGAATGAAGTCTTATTTCTATTATTTGTGACATTGCCACAATAAAATTAAATAAAGTTGCAGTTTTCTTCTCAATTTCAAGTATGAAATCCTAAAGAATTATTTGCATTCAACTCTCTACTTACCATTAACTCAAATAAAATTTGCCTATTTTAACATATGACATCACTTCATAAATCTTTGCAATATTGATTTAGCTAGAAAATATTTTCACCAAATTGAGAGGATCTAAAATTCAAATTATATCACTTCAGTTAAATATGTTGGAGCAAATTGAATGGCAATCATTGGATTGAGGATATATTCAAGGCCATTTCAAAGCATGTACAGCTGTACAAACAAAAGATTTGTCTGAATCCGCCTTGCTTGTTAACATTTTGAGGGGCTTGAGAATGGTCATTAAAATCTCATTTCAGCTCAGTTTGAAGAATCCTGGAGGGTGACCTTTAATCCTTATGTTTGGACCATGGTGACTGTTGATTTCTATTGGAAGTTCTCAAGATCATTTTCAGAAGGCCATGACAAAATGATGATATTTGAGAGAAAAAAATCAAAGTTTAAAATAGTATGCTATTCCTTGAGTCCAAAATTCCTTACTTTATGCGTCTTTTCAAGGCTCTTACATGTTTCTATTGGACTTTTCCTTAAGTTGATTTTTTTCTTTCCATGCCATGAATATAACTAATGTTCTATTCTTTAAGCTACTTTGATTTTCAGTTTTGATTTTCAATTTGACAATTAACATGGATTTGATATTATGTTGTTGTGTGTTAGAAGTCATGGGTGGCTGATAGTATTTTCTACTGAAATTCATTATTTATTATTATAAAATTGTAGTGAGCTGCCCAAATACAAATCTTTACTTGTATAAATCTTATGTTTTCTTATGTTTCTTATGTAAAATAAAATTTCTTATGTAAAATAAAATATAAAGCCTTCCTCAACAAATTAATATCCCAGATCACT
>PVKM010017516.1:0-25818 GCA_004027735.1 Carollia perspicillata
GGAGGGGAGTGAAGGGGGGAAAATGGGACAACTGTAATAGCATAATCAATAAAATATATTTAAAAAATAGAAATAAAAAATAAAGTAAAAAAATAAAAATAAGAAAATAAAGAGAACAGAAATTAGGTTGTATAAACAACAGAGTAGAACTAGGCCTCAAATTCCAGTTCCTGTTCTGTTTATTAATGTAAGACCCTGTGAACAATCCCTATTTCTCAAGAGACCTTAGAGGCAAGAAGGGGCTGGAAAGAAGTATTCCAAGTCATGAAAGGCATGATTATGGTAAGATTTCATTTAAAAGAAAAGTTTTTAAAAGAATAAAATCATATATACTTATTATGTTTGCATATAGGTGTCAATTTGGTACTATAAAACACAGTAACAATTAGCTTAATTATTTTGGAACTAATAAGTAATAAGATTTTTACCAGATTAATTAAGATACTTGCTACTAGAATCTTGAGATCCTGATACAAAAATCTCAGTCACTGTAATTTATAAACATGGATATAACTGCCTAAGAATATGAAGGTATTAATTACCTTTTAGCTAAGTAAGAAAATGAAAAAGGACATTGATGTTAAACTGGTGACCTTTTATATGGCAAATATTCAATGAGTTAATTATTTACTTGTTTTTCCATTCCTTTTAAAAGCAATAGAGACCATTAATCTCACTGGTATGGGGGACACACAGACACCTGGTAATTTCAAATCCTTTGTAAATGTACCAAGTGCACAAATGTCATTTTGATACTTACAGTATAGTTTTTGGGATTGATCTTAACACCAGCTTTGGCACCCCCAAATGGCACATCTGAAATACAAGGCTGAAAGTTGTTATTCCATATAAAGGATTATAAATTAAAAAGGAAGAAAGCACTATGCAATACTGTAAAAATGTGTAATGCCTTAAGCTTTAATTTCAGAAAATTCAGGCAATGAATTCATACTGATCTCTTCTAAAATGCTGTACTTTAAAATTCTACTAAACAGAAATTATAAGCCTAGGCAAGTTACAATGTATATTTAATCATTGTACTCTGCTACTTCTGAAAGTAAAAGCAAATTTATTTTCCTTCTATGATGATTTGGTGTTATGTACAGAATATAAAAAAGGCTTTAAACAAAGGTTTACAATTAAAAAAATCCAACTAGTTGCTATAAAAAGTCCCCCACTTAAAGGACTAAATGTTAACATTAACTGAAAAATGATGTAATCCTCAAACTGTGAAACAAACAAAAAATGAGTCCTGATAGCCTGTTTCTCTAACATATTAAAAGTGACCTTATATATAAACATATTTCCCCAAAGAATTCTTATTAGGTAACAACAAAGGAGATCACTTACCAACTACTGCACACTTATATGTCATCAGAGAAGCCAAAGCTTTTACTTCATCTACACTCACATCAGTGCTGTATCGAATACCTGGTAGTGTTTAAAAAAAGGGAGGGGTGTGAGAAAGAAGGGGATGCATTTAGAACATCCTTCTGACAGGTTAAAAAAATGCTATAAATTGAAAATGTCCACACTTTGTATGTTGTACACCCTGGTTATTTCCAAGAACACTCGAAGTAGCCACATGGAAAGAGCTATAGGATGAACACTGGATTTTAAGTATTTTGATAGCCAAGAGAAAAAAGACTGGTGTTGAAGCCAGTTTTTGCTTTCTGGCAGGAGTAGCTAAGAGCATCAAATAGAGTTCCTGGGGATTCAAAGAGAAATAAGAACTAGTCCTGTCCTTCAGAAATTTAAAACCCAATGAGAAGTAGTAATAGCAACTATAATTTCACAAGAAAATTACCTTTAAATGAAGGTTTTTAATACTTTTATGAAGGCAACTACCTCAGCGAAGGATGTATTTTTCTTTTATTGGCACTTTTTGGATTGGGTAATTTGGTAGGAAAACGATTAAGAATTTTGCTTTCTGATAACATAGATATGGGCAAATGGATAGTCAATGAGTTCGACAGATTCGACTTGGATATCAGATATCTAAAAGAAGTTTTAGCTTCAAACGGGTATACTCAGAGAGCCTTACCTGTTACTTCTCTCAACCAGTGCTAGTCTCTTTTATTAATCCTCACCCAAGGATGTATCTTTTTCTCATTGCTTCCCAGGTGGGGGAGGGAGAGGAAAGGAGGGAGAGAGAAACTGAGAGGGAGGGAGATAGACTGATTGGTTGCCTCTTATACATGCCAGGATCTGGACTGTACATACCCAGACCAGAGATTGAAACTGCAATCTTTTGGTTACCTGATGACGCTCCAACCAATTGAACCACATGGGCCAGGGCTGCTAGTCTCTGTCAACCAAGAAATGAGAAAGCTGAGCAGTTCCTGGGGATGAGCAATTCTTTTCATCTTTCTGCAAGGATTCTGGGAGGTGGCCAAGCAAACAGAAACTCTAAGTCTCAATGCCCATGTTTAGAAGTGCAGGTGTTGGTAGAGGAGAAAGAGAAATTACATATGCCCACTACTTTGGCTTTAGGGTTCTTGGCCAATCACCCTTCTAAGTTTTGCAGAGTCAAGCCACATTATGTACTCCACAGTCCACCGCCTCTTGACCCCAAGGAAGAAGGCCTGAGTGAAGCTGCATCTGATTGCACACTGGGTGGGGCTTCCTGACCCTATGTTTGTGTGTGATGAAGGGTATCTGGATGAGGCTGGTTACCACTTCCACAGAGAGTTGCAAGAAACAAGGAACCTAGGCACGTCTCAAGGAATTCTGGGGAAAAAAGTTTTCAGGTAGAAATATACAATATCAAATGAACTAGCAGTTTCAGAAAACTTCCTTAGTCATTTTTTGAAAATGTCCTCACCTGAGGACAATTTATTGATTTTAAAGTGAGAGAGGGAGGAAGGGAGAGAGGGACAGGGAGGGAGGGGGGAGAGAGAAAGAGAGAGAGAGAGAAACATTGATCAGTTGCCTCCGATACATGCCTCCAACCGGAGATCAAACCCGTAACCTAGGTATGTGCTCTGACCAGGAATCGAACCCACAACCTTTTGGTATACAGACAATGCTCCAACCGACTGAGCTACCGGGCCAGGGTACTAGCCATTTTTATTTATTTAATATATTTTATTTACTATGCTATTACAGTTGTCCCATTTCCCCCCTTTACTCCCCTCCACCCTGCACACCCTTTCCCACCCACACTCTCCCCCTTTAGTTCATGTCCATGTGTCATAAGTTCTTTAGCTTCTACATGTCCCGTACTATTCTTACCCTCACCCTATTTTCTACCTACCATGTATGCTCCTTATTCTCTGTACCTTTTTCCCCTAGCAATTTTTAAAAGCTAGTTTCTTATATCCCAGAAAACATCTATTTACACATAGATAATGTGTTTTAAGATAATTCTATCTTTTCTTGTAATCATAAAGAGCAAATTCTGAGATGAACATGTTTTCTTGGCCTATTGCAAAAAAAATTATATTGAGAAAGGTGACCTCTTAGAACAGCTGTATCTTACATGTAATAGGTTCTCAAAATATTTGTGGAATAAACTTCCTCATGAAGATTTTAAGAATGATAACCATCAGAAATCAAGTTGAATGGAAGTCCAAAAACTACAATCATCCAGACTGGTAGGAGGGGAGGAGACATGGAGATGCCCACATGTGGTGAATAAAAATTCGAGAGGGATATCTCAGGGGTGAGGAGTCCCAGCCCCACACCAGGCTTCACAGCCCAGAATTTCCAGTGCTAGGAAGATAAATCCCCATAACTTCTGGTTGCAAAAGCCAGCAGGGATTGTGTTGCTGGAAGAAACTTCTAGAAGCAGTTCCTCTTAAAGAACCCGCACATGGAATTAGTCAGACTTACTCCTTCTGAGCTTTACGCCGAGGTAGCAGCTCAAAAGGTACCAGTGGCATATGGGTAGGAACTGAAGTGTCTGGAAACAAGGTGAAAGCTGGGGGAGAGCTTTCTCCAGACAGAAAGGTGGGCAGAGGCCACTATACTTCCTCTGAAATCCTGCCTCCAACAGACTCCATCAACTTGGCTAACACAGTTTGCCCTGCCATGGAGATCCCCTAAGGCTCAGCCCCCAGCCAATTTATAGGCCCAGCTAAGCTGTTCACAGTAGTTTTTCCACAAGAATGGCTGGTCTTGGGCTCATGCTTCATAGCAATAGCTGGCCTCAGTTAGCCCAGCCCCCTGTACCTATTGCTAAGTGGCCCAGGCCCAGCACTAGCAGTAGCCAGACTAGGTTCACAGCTTGGCTTCACCTGAAAATGTCTAAGCCCAGCACAAAAAGCAGCTACACGCAGGTTGCTTTATAGCTCGTATAGGGTGGCCCTGGGCAAACACAGACAGGGACTGACCTTGGCGTGTATGACCCGGGGAAACCCAGAGCCTGCACACCCAGTAGACAGCTACACACCATATTGGAGAACCACCACCCTGCCTCTGCATAGCTGATCCTCTACAGAGGGCAGAGGTTGGTGGTCAATGGTCACAGCCAATACCTGCAGCTGACTAGCTGGGTAAATCCCTTCCATCAACCTGTCAGCAGCACCAAGGCTCAACTACAAGAGGAGGGTGTACTCAGTCCATACGGAGAGCACACACCTTGGGTGAGAAGGGAGGTTGTATCACTGGATCACATAGGACATCTACTACTATATTAGGCCACACTACCAAGACAGGAGTCACAGCAGCTCTACCTAATGCATAGAAACACACACATGGAGGCTGACAAATTAAGGAGACAAAGAAACATGGCACAAATGAAAGAACAGATCAAAATTCCAGAAAAAGAACTAAACAAAATGGAGATAAGCAATCTATTAGATGTAGAATTCAAAACACTGGTTATAGGATTTCCAGCCAAGGTGGAGGCATGGGTACATATACTGTGCCTCCTTGCATAACCAAAAGAAGGACAACAACAACTTTAAAAACAAAAAGTACCCAAAACCGTCAGAATAAAAACCTGTGGGGGTTGCAGCAGTGAGAGAAACCTCTAGCCTCCTAGAACGTACACAAACCCACCCACCTGAGATTCAGCACGAAAAGGGCCCAATTTGCTTGTGGGTACTGGGGGAAGTGACTGAAAACCTGCCAAGATCCAAGCAAGCAGTATTGTTCCCTCTTGAGCCCTCCCCCATATACAGTGCCACAAGGCAGGAACCTGGGTTACCCCGCCCGGGCAAATACCTAAGGCTCCACCCCTTACAATGTAATAGCTGCACTGAGACAAAAAATATGGCCCCAATGAAAGAACAGATCAAACTTCAAAAATAGAACTAAGTGATGAAGAGATAGCCAACCTATCAGATGCAGAGTTTAAAACACTGGTAATCAGGATGCTCACAGAAATGGCTGAGTATGGTTGCAAAATGGAGGAAAAAGTCAAGGCTAAGCAAATAAAGAGAAATGTAGAGAACCAACAATAAAGGGAAGGAAACCGGGACTCAAATCAACAATTTGGAGCAGAAGGAAGAAATAAGCATTCAACCACAACAGAATGAAGAAACAAGAATTCAAAAAAATGAGGAGAGGCTTAGGAACCTCTGAGACAACTTTAAACGTTCCAACATCAAATCATAAGGGTGCAAGAAGGAGAAGAGGAAGAGCAAGAAATTGAAAACTAATTTGAAAACATAATGAAGGGAAACTTCCCAATGTGGTGAAGGAAATAGGCTCCCACGAAGTCCAGGAAGCTCAGAGAGTCCCAAAGAAGTTGGACCCAAGGAAGCACACACCAAGGCACATCATAATTACATTACCCAAGATGAAAGATGAGAGAATCTCAAAAGCAGCAAGAGATAAGGGGACAGTCACCTACAAAGGAGTTCCCATCAGACTGTCAGCTGATTTCTCAAAAGAAACCTTGCAGGCAAGAAGAGGCTGGAAAGAAGTATTCCAAGTCATGAAAGGCAAGGACCTACATCCAAGATTACTCTATCCAGTAAAACTATCATTTAGAATGGAAGGGCAGATAAAGTGCTTCTCAGATAAGGTCAAGTTAAAGGAGTTCATCACCACCAAGCCCTTATTATGTGAAATATTAAAGGGACTCATTTAAGAAACAGAAGATCAAAAACTATGAACAATAAAATGACAACAAACTCATAACTATTAACAACTGAAAACCTAAAAAAACAAAAACTAAGCAAACAACTAGAACAGGAACAGAACTAGAGAAATGGAGATCGTATGGAGGGTTTTCAGTGGGGAGGAGGAGGGGAAGAATGGAGGGGTAAGGTACAGGGAATAAGAAGCATAATTGGTAGGCATAAAATAGATGGGGGGAGGTTAAGAATGGTATAGGAAACAGAAGTCAAAGAACTTATATGTAAAACCTATGGACATGAACTAAGGGGGTGGGTGGGATGTTGGAGGTCAGGGGTGGGGCGGGGTGGAGGGGGGATAAAGGGGAGAACAACATCAAAAAGAAATACTAATTGGTAGTTACAGAACAGTCATGGGGATGTAACGTACAGTATAGGAAATAAAGTAGTCAAAGAACTTATATGTGTGACCTGTGGACATAAATAAAGGTATATGGATTATCTGCCGTAGTGGGGAATGCTGGGTAATTTGGGGTAAAGGAGGAAAACTGGACAACTGTAATAGCATAATCAATAAAATATAATTAAAAATTTAAGTAATAATAGTAATAGCTGATTACTATTTCTTGGTATACAGCAAATGTCAATACATCTTGCTTCCTTCCCCATTTCTCTTAAGTCCCTGTGAAAAACTTTCTTCAGTACCTAAACAGCAAAAGTACTGGGACCTAAAAAGTACCAAGACAAAAACAAAATATAACTTGTAAGTATTATTAAGACCAAGTATTTGTATCTTTAAACTAAAATGTGAAAATCATGTTAGGCCAGGAACCTGGACTGGATGCAGTGTCCAGCACTTCCTAACCAGTGACCCCACCCAGTAGCATCTGCTGGACCTGTAGTGTGTCACCTGGGGAGGTGTAAACACTGCTCTTAGGCTCCAGTTCAGGACTGCACAGGTTAATGCATGTGAGGCAATACTTCAACTATTATAATTGCTATTAGAAGTATTGTGAAGTGGTGGCAAGTGCGTGGTTTTAAAAGTATAACCTGATAGGTGTTTAAACAAGCTTAATGAAGCTTGATTTTCTTATTTCTCAAGACAAATTCATGGGAATATTATAACAGTTTACTGTTAATTAGTATTCCTCCTATTATACACCAAGCGCATTCTTCATTACTTTTTAGAGTTATTTAATTTTCCTTGCTGTCTTAAGTGGGGGAAAAAGTTACTTTCCCCTAATCAGTGCTTATAATGAATACATTCAGTGGGAAACTTAAAAAATGTCTTGAAATAATAATGTTCATAAATCAGACAGCAATTCTAATACCATACATATCCCAAATAGAAAGAAATTCAAAGAGATTTTCGCTTTTTTTTAAAAATGGCAATCAGTGTTCATCATTTATTTGGCAGCGAGCCATTACAGAGGCAGCACACACCCTGAGCAGCGAGAGTGGCACTGCTTTTGATATATGTTAGTGTTATTTTACCTTTTGTGTGTTTTTTTGGTAGTTATTTTTTGCATCTGGTAATACTCAAAGTTTTCTAATATAAATTAATGGTAATTGCTTCTCTGATTTTCACCATTTTAGCTTACAAAAGTTTTCACAGAAATGCTCTATATTTGGGTGGCTTTTGGACAGTAGGGGAAACTTGTATTCTAGACATAGATGTTAATTAGAAACCAGACCCCTCCTTTTACTGATACAAAAGAGTGTAAATAAAAGGTCAAATTCACTGCAAAAGTCCTGGAATGATGAGTCAGGCATTGTGCATGTATAACAAAAAGCATGTTTCCACTGGATAGAACGCAGGAATTCTGGTTTGTAAAATGAAATTTTCTTTCCCAGCCACACCCATTTAGACAGTTCTACCACAGGACTTTGAAGGAGTAGCTGCAAAAATTACACCACCACAGGCATTTTCTTGCAGGCTATGAACCAATGAAGAAGTTCTAGTAACCAGAGGCAAGGAAGGAGCTCTCAGGAAAGAAGGGACAAGCGCTGGAGCAGACAAGGCTGGGGGCTCAGAGCATGTGCAGGTAGTATTGCTTGTGCTAGAGAAAAAACATGTTTTCACTTTCACTTTCTAACTAATCAGTGGTACATGTTTTTATTTCTGGAAGTTGGCAGATATGCTAGAACATGGTTACTTAACCTGTTCTAGCATCTGAATCTCAAAAACAAGAAGTCTCAAAGTACCATAAATAAAATACTCTGCAGCTATACTTGAGACAAAACAAACTCCAGTAATAAAGGAGTTACACACATGCAGGGACAGCTAGTTGTTCTTCCTTCACTGGGATTGGAAACCAAAGATAGTTACTAAAAATATACTATCACTTGAAAATACTTAACCAAATTTTACTGGACACTAAGAATATGACTGCAAAAGAAGATACACTCTACTAAATTTGTAAAGTCAGTGGATTAGGAGAAATTAACATAATTGGAGCTCTGTAGGACAAAATGTTATGGCACGTACTTCAAAGTTCTGAAAGAACGGGAAAACCTAGCATTTTGGATGCCTAATACTTCAAGAATACTCCATTTGAAGACAAAGCTATTCAGTAATGCCAAATAACAGGTAATATACACATACATATAAGAAAATCACAAACCTTTAAATGTTTTAAATCAAAATGAATCAAAAAGGATCATATTTGCAGTCTGAATATTCTCACTTTTTATAAAACCAAGCCTTTCTTCCTTTTCTGTGGGATTGGGATTGTGGCAGAGAAGGCTAAAGGTGAGCAGGAGCAAAGATCAGATGGGCGCACACGGATAGAAACTAAAAGGAAGAGAATTTTATTCTAGAAGTGGAGAAAAGTAATTATGTTTTTTTTTCCCTTTGGTATCCTAAAGTCTTAGAGCACTTCTGTTAGCCTCTGTTGACACTAGCATTATTAATTTTTGGGAAGAAATCAACTGAGTCGTTGAACAACAGTGCTGGCAAGTATAAAATATTCAAAGAATGGAGGTAGATATTTTCAATAAAAAACTGGCTAAACTAAAAAGTGAATGGAGTGGTACGGACCACAAAACTGTATCATTGTGATAGACCAACAGAATAATCTATACTTCCAGTTCACCATAAACCAAAGAGACATCAGCCCTGACAATGTTTAGTATTCATCAAACTTTGTAAAATTGGAGGAAGGGCTGGTGATAGAATTAAATAACCTACTTTACAATGGAAACTTTGATATCATCCCTTTTATTTGCAAGAGAAATGAGCTATTTTGAGCTAACTGGCTTCAAGATGTCTAAAAAAATTAATGAAACTCAGATATCTGCAAATTACACACAGCACAAAGCATTTCTCTGCCTTTTAGGTTAATTACCAAACACATTCCTTACTATCCTCAAGAGTCTACCAATTGGTGTACACTAAGATTTTCTAGGAGAAATAAAAACCAAGAGCAAAACCTAGCTTAAGTTGCTGTGGCGATGAAGAAATACAACAGCTTGAAAAGGACTTTGTGAAAACCACAACCTGAAGTTGCTAGAATGTTTTTGCTTTTGCTAGCTTACTCAAAACCAGACATGCAAAAAAAGCTCCTAGCTACAAAGTCACCATTGTTTCTTATGATGACTCATTAAACATATTTGTGAAAATTCAAATGGTTTTTAAAATTACCTGAAACTATATTTTAACAAGGTTTGATTTAGTCGTCAGAAATCAGATTTCCCACTGTATTCTGTAACTTTTCAGAAACAGTTTACTCAATAACCATGAGCTCTATCACAAGCATGGAATCCCCAGAAACCTTAGAACTCTAAAAATTCATGCAGTAACACCTTGCCACTTACTCAGCAGACTCTATTTTCTTTCTTAATACTAATATAATTTCCTAACCCACAATAGGATAGCACAACTTAATTAAAAATGAAGAGAGGAGGGAAAGAAACAGTGAAGAACTAGTACTCATCAATAAGTGATGACCATGTAAAACACTGTCTCGGATCAAGATGCATGCAGCACCAAGAAGAAGCATTCAGCGTGGGAGCTCAGTAAAATCACACACTTCAATTGTTTTTAACACTAACCAAGTGTTGTTGTTTAAAACCACAAGGAAATAAACATTAAGTGTTTTAATCCATTATCAAAATATTTTAAGTGGTACAGCACCCATTTATGATAAAAACACTCAGCAAAGTGGGAATAGAGGGAGCATTCCTCAACATAATAAAGGTCATATATGACAGACCTACAGCCAACATCATACTCAATGGGCGAAAACTAAAATCTTTTCCATTAAGATCAGGAACAAGACCAGGTTGTCCACTTTCACCACTTCTATTCAACATACTATTGGAAGTTTTAGCAATAGCGATCAGACAAGAAAAGGAAATAAAAGGCACCCAAATTGGAAAGGAGGAAACAAAACTCTCACTGTTTGCAGACAATATGATAGTGTACATGGAAAATCCTATAGACTCTACCCAAAAACTGCTCAACCTAATAAATGAATTTGGCAAAACAGCGGGATACAAAGTCAATATCCAGAAATCAAATGCATTTTTGTATACCAACAATAAAACAGCAGAAGCAGAAATCAAGAAAAAAACCCCATTTGATATAGCAAAAAGAAAAATAAAATACCTAGGAATAAACCCAACCAAGGAGGCAAAAGACCTGTACTCAGAAAACTACACAACACTGAAGAAAGAAATCAAGAAAGACACAAACAAATGGAAGCATATATAGTGTTCATGGTTTGGAATAATTAATGTCATCAAAATGTCCATATTATCCAAATCAATTTACAGATGCAATGCAATACTTATTAAAGTACCAATGGCATATTTCACAGACATAGAGCAAACACTTCCAAAATTTATATGGAACCATAAACAATCCGGAATAGCTGCTGCAATTTTGAGAAAGAAGAACAAAGTAGGAGGGATCACAATACCTGATGTGAAACTGTATTACAAGGCCACTGTAATCAAAACAGCCTGGTACTGGCATAAAAATAGACAGACAGACCAATGGAACAGAACAGAGAGCCCAGAAATAAACCCAAGTCTCTATGGTCAATTAATATTTGACAAAGGGGGCAGCGACATAAAATGGAATGAAGATAGCCTCTTCAACAAATGGTGTTGGGAGAACTGGACAGCTATGTGCAAAAAAATGAAACTCGAGCACTAACTTACATCATACACAAAAATAAATTCAAGGTGGATGAAAGACTTAAATATAAGCCAGAACACCATTAAAGTCCTAGAGGAGAACATAGGCAGGAAAATCTCAGATATTTCACACAGTAATATTTTCACTGATATGTCCCCTAGAGCAAGGGACATAAAGGAAAGAATAAACAGATGAGATTCTCATCAAAATAAAAAACTTCTGCACAGCTAAAGAAAACAGTATTAAAATACAAAGAGAACTAACCATATGGGAAAACATATCTGCAATGATACCTCAGACAAGGGTTTAATCTCCAAAATATATAAAAAACTCACACGACTCCACTCTAAGAAGACAAGCAACCCAATTAAAAAATGGGCAAAGGACTTGAATAGACATTTCTCCAAGGAGGACATACAGAAGGTCCAGAGACACACGAAAAGATGCTCAGTATCCCTAGCTATCAGAGATATGCAAATTAAAACCACAGTGAGATACATACCAGTCAGAATGGCCATCATTAACAAAGTAACAAACAATAAGTGTTTGAAGAGGTTGTGGAGAAAAGGGATCCCTAGTGCACTGTTGGTGGGATTGCAGACTGGTACAACCACTATGGAAAACAGTACGGAATTTTCTCAGAAAACTAAAAATGGATGTGCCTTTTGACCCAGCAATTCCACTGCTAGGATTATATCCTAAGAACCCGGAAACACCAATCCAAAAGAACCTATGCACCCCAATGTTCATAGTAGCACAATTTACAATAGCCAAGAATTGGAAGCAACCTAGATGCCCATCAGTAAATGAGTGGCTCAAAAAACTATGGTACACTTACACAATGGAATTCTATGCAGCGGAAAGAAAGAAGGAGCTCCTACCCTTTGCAACAGCATGTATGGAACTGGAAAGCATTATGTTAAGCGGAAATAACGGTGAAAGACAAATACCATATGATTTTACCTTTAACAAGAACCTAAACAACAAAAGAAACAAACAAGTAAAATATAACCAAAGATACTGAAAATGAGAACAGGCTGACAGTGACCAGAGGGTAGTGGGGAGGGAATTTCAGGGGAAAAGGGGAAGGGTTTGCAGGGACAAGTATAAAGGACACATGGGCAAAAACAAGGGGAGGGTAGAAATGGGAGGGAGGTGGAGAGGGTTGAAGGGGTGGGCCGGGATGGGGGTAAAAGGCAAAAAACTGTACTTGAACAATAATTGAAAAAATATTTTAAGTGATTTGAAGACACAAACTTAAGTTTTCTGGGAAACACATGTTTAACTTATGCTTGAAAAGTAAAATGGAAAATATTTCTTCCTTTTTTTCATTAAAATTACATGACATTTTTTTCATCAAAATTTAAATACAGAAAAAACTGAAGTCTCCCCTAATTATCACTTATAACCCCAGTCTTCTACTTAGGAGTGACCACTCAGCAACTTAAAACTGTATGTATCCTTCCAAATCATTATCCTGCATCTATGTACACACATACCTATAGAATATGTAGCTTTGTTTTGTGCTTAAGTATTTAACTTACTGCGCAATGAATGGAATATAGAATATGCATTTAAATGGAGATCTTGTTAATTTTTAACAGATTCCTTATTCTGATGATGCTAACAAGTAAACTTAGTTACAACTTCATACCAAATAGGTCTTGGAAATGTTGCTAGTTAAATTAATGCACATGAACTTGGAAAAAAAACACTTAGCAAAAGATAACTGTAACTTGCAATAAAAAGGTTCAAAGCAGTAAAGGCTCAAAACTTCAGACATCCAGTTTTATATCAATTATTCACAGGTCTATCTGATATTTGAGATAGATATTAGGAGAGGAAAAGAATTACAGGGAGACAGGAGGCAAGATATGGGCAGGCACCACAGGCAGAGGCAGGACTCTGCAAGGGTAAGATTCAGGAAGTATATGCCTATATTTCCAGTGTTCCTAAGGTACGCTTTTAAACTTTATTTTCAAAACCCATTCTTCTTTCCTAATACTACTTTTCTGTCCCTGATATCACCATTTTTCCCGTTAGTGTCTCGGGCTAGAAATTTAAGGTATCTTCTTCAATTCATATATCCTACCTGTTGGGTAATACTATCCTTTCTCCAAAATGTTTTATATGCCCTTTACTTTTCATTTCCTCTGATAGTACCTATCACTTCATTCTCAGTTCCACTGCTGCATGGCTTTCTGTCCCTTCATAGGTTTATCATTTCCCATCTAACAAACCTGGAAGAAAACTTTCTGCTCACACACTTCTGATACCAATGTATGGGGTTTTCTGCACCAAGCAATTCTCCAGTTCTCTGTGAACACAAATTGGGTGTCCTGTAATTTAATTCAACCCTGACACCAACTAACCAGAATTAGTGTAAGGGCTCATTCCCACAAGACTCCTCCCTAATTTTGTTACAAGTGTTGAGTGTGCAGGATACCCACAGTTCTACCCCACTTGGCTACAAATTGGAGGCTCCCACAACCCCCTCCTCAAATTTGATAATTTGCTATAATGGCTTACAGAACTCAGGGAAACACTTTACTTATGTTTACTGTTTATTGTAAGAGTCCTGAGTACAGGAGCTTCTGTCCCTGACAAGTTAGGGTACACCATCCTCCTGACACATGAATGCCTACTGGGAAACTCTCTAAACCCAGTAGTATAGGCATTTTTATGGAGAATCCTTCACAGAGGCATGATGCATTATTAATTCAGTCTGCAGGTCCTTTCCCCTCCCTGGAAGATAGAAGGTGGAGCTGAAAGTTCCAAGCTTCTAATTAGGGCTTCATCTTTCTGGTGACCAGTGCCATCCTGAAGCTAACCAGGAGCCCATCAAGAGTTGCCTCACCAGATGTTCCCATTACCCAGGAAATTACAAGGGTTTTAGGAGCTCTGTGTCAGGAACTGGAGAAGATCAAATGTTAGAAAAAGAGATGCTCCTAGCACCCCATCACTCAGGAATTACAAAGGATATTAGGAGCTCTGTGTAAGGAAGGGGTGAAGATGATGCAGGAGAGACTAAGTAAGTAAACACTTATTATGTTACAAAACCTTACTTCTCCCGAGTCACAAACATAATCTGTCCACAAGACCCAATCACTCACAGTCCTGCCTCCTGCCTGGGCAGAAGCTACCCCTCTGCTTCTTTCTTAAATGACCTTCCCCCTATTCAATTTCTATATAGCCTTCCCAACTTCCAGACCAATACAGTCTCTCCCCTGGTATTTTCTTCGAATTCCTATTATAGCAACACATTGTTTGGTATGTTTTCAATTTGTCACTTACTGACAGTTTCTGGAAAAGGAAAATGTAGGAAAAAATTACTGAGCTTAAAGCAAAGACAGAATGATATAGTGCAGAAGAGATTTTGAATTCTGCTTTATTTTGGGGAAATTGATGAAAAAACAAACAATCAGCTTTGGGTTTTTTTTTTTTTTAAACTCTCTTATGGATAGTTCTCCAGCACAGAGTATGGTACCTGACACAGAGAAGGCAATTAACAGACATGCAATAAACACATTAACTATCAGAAATTCCCATGAACTAAAGAATGTTCTTTGAAGTTTAGAACAGTTGCCTACAAGAAAAAAACCCCTTCTAACGGAAAAACTGATTTATTTGGAAGACAAGCTATAGTTTGTAATGAACATACTCCTTGTTCGGTAAATCCTCAACATCTGTAATATTAACTTTGATTATTCCTTCACTATTTCTCTCTTGGTAAAACAGCGTTAAAAAAGAGTTCGTGTAAATCCTAAGGCTCAATATGTACAAAAATGCCTTTTAAAAGACTTATGTTGACATATTTGTGACAATGGTAAATGGCAAAAGGGATTATATTACTGACAAGCTTCATAATTTTCACTTGTGTCATGTTCATGTTTTCCTCTAGACAAGAATTCATTCAGAAAAATTAGGTCTCATAGTCTTTTTCCAAGAATAATCAAGAGAAATAATAGCAATTCTTGATAAACAAAGACCTTCTTAGTTTTTAAGGAAGAGCCACTCGGGAGAAAGCCATTTAAAAATTATTTCATTGAAAATCCTTAGATACATGTAGTAACACTTTGTTAGAGAAATATGTTGTTCTGGCTACACATTAAACTGTTAGACAACAAAGCTCTTCAAACCTCCTTCAATGGAAACCTGTCTTTAAAATGTTATTTCATTAATTAATTAGAATAAACAGGCTTTAAAGATATCTTCTTTTTCTTTTCAAAATATTTTATTTACTTATTTTTTGGAGAGAGGTGAAGGGAGGGAGAACAAGAAGGAGAGGAACATTGATAGGTTGCCTCTCTTATGTACCCCTACCAGAGACCGAACCCTCAATCTAGACACATGCCCTGATCAGGAATCGAACTGGTGACTTTTGCTCTGCAGTACCATGCCCACTGAGCTACACTGGTCAGGGCTCACTGCTATGAATGAGTTTTATATGCAGTTGTTTGGATATGCATTTATTTTCTGGGAAGAAGGTAGGCCTTCCAATGCTTTTAACAAATTTCTAATGATCCAAAGTGTCAGGAATCATGGTGTCAATGGCATGACTTGGTTCTCAATCAGTGCTTACCTCAAGATATAACTTATAACTTTTTACATGAAAAAAAATCCCAGACAATAGTGATTAAGAAGGTGGGAGCTGGAATCAGATGACTGAAGTCTGAATCTCAATTCCACTGCTTATTAGCTGAGTAACCTTGCCAAAGGAGACTTCACATTCAGCCTTAGATCCACATTTGAAAATCAGGAAACAAGATTGTATTTCATGAGACTGTTATGGATAAAAGCGATGGTGCATGAAAAGCTTAGCAAAACACCTGGTGTATACATAGAGTTCAATACAACATTAGCTATCACTGATATCGCCTGCTTTTCAGTTATCCTTTGTGAAGGCAGAATCTCCCAGGTACCACTGCCTTGTGAAAGGTAGTTAAAAAGGGATGAGCAAGTGGTTTTCTTGCCCTTCATAAAACTTTTCCTGGTTTGGTCAATAGTATTTCACACATCAACACCCCAGTCTTGAATTGATGGTGAGAACTTCAATCTGCATTAACTTCTGAATCTTAAGAGGGGAAAATATTGATCTGAACATCTAGCCCAGTTTCAAATAAGTTTTGTACTTAAGACTGTTCATTGTTATTTTGTGGGGAAGGGTTGGGGGTTGAGATGTTTCTTTTTCATTTTGCAATTTTCATTGCTATTTGACTAGTCAAATCATATATATGTATTTCAACTGGGGTTTGTTGGGTACAGCAATTAATTATAGGTCACTTAGGAATCAATGCACTACATTAAAATCATAGATGCTTTTTTCTTTATTATTTTTATATTATGAAAACCTAATCATAATACAAAATAAATAGGATAAAACCTAGAGTCTCATGTCAGAGAATACTGCCAAGAAATTCTTTAACATCCAAGTTATTTTTAGTTTTTACTGATTCCTGGCAGAACCCTTAGTATTTTTAACATAATTGGACAAAAAAAGTGCTAAACCTACTTTCTTCCACTATAATCAGGAAGTTCATGTTCAATTGTTATTTCTCGAACTTAAAATTTCAATACTGCCAATTTTATTGGAGTTCAACACATACTGGTTTTTGTCCTCTATTTTTGATGCCCCCACTCCTGCAAAGTATACTTTGCATATAAAGAGCAGTCTTTGTCTTCCAGGAGCATGTGAGATTTTTACTGGAAAAGCAAACTGGCTAGATAGATTCATACAAAGTTATGGGAAGACTGAATAACAATCTGATATAGGTCTCCACCATTATCTTAGCTCTTCCTTAGTTTATTTGGACTGCAGAGGTTGGGAGAAGTTGCTTTAGAGGCATTTGTCTTTCTTTACCCTCATTCTGCCTCATCCCAATAAAAGGCCTTTATTAGTAATACAGTTCCATATTTAAATAAAAAGTGTTACAATAAGAGCAGCAACAACAACAAAAAAATCAGGGCTAAGGGCTAGGAGGTAGAAGACATATAAACAAATTCTTGTCATCTAAATGAACTTTCAGATTGAGTTAATCCTACATTTAATGTACCTATAAAGGCTACATTTTATCTGTGGCAGTAGATGCAGACACACACTCCTCTTGAAAAAATATTAGAAAGTGTGAGTTTATTCAAAAATATTAGAAAGTGTGAGTTTATTAGCCATGTTTCAATGGTTATCAATTCAGCATAGAGAAATACATCAGAAATGTTTTCTGTCTTCAGTGCAGATATTAACAGCGCTTTGTGCAGTCTTCCCTAAAGTGCTCTCATTCACCACACAATTACATCCCAGAGGCTGAAGGGGACTAACCAAGCTTTTAGCTGCCCTTCCTGCCTCCACCCCTGTATCCTGTTGCCCAAAGACAAGAACAAAGACTACCTCCTACTGTTTCCTTTTTGCATTCTGACTCTTAAAAAAAACAAAACAAAACAAGTCAATGGGTTAACATAGGGAACACTTTTTTTGGGTACTGATATTTGTAGTTAAATAAAAGATTTAGGGTTAATGTATGCTTTCTATGCTCCGAATAAAGTATGCTTCCATCAACTTTATTTAAATGATGATAATTTAGAAAATTCTATAATAGGAATAATTAGTCATTGAGAACTTTAACTAAATAGTTTTAATATGAAGACTGGAGGGGGAAGTACAGGCTAGAAGAGAAAGTTAAAATTGCTCCAACATCATTGAATTACTACTACCTATACTTTCCCCTCAATCTGACTTAAATGTTAAACTTCCTTTAAAAGGTTAGATTGGACTGAAATAGAACCATGTCAATAAAAGAACAGAATTCATTTTGAGAAAATTAACAGAAATAATCCTGGATGTTTTCAAACACATAAATTACAAGAAATTCTCAATGTTCAACTGTGCTGAAAATATTAAGGCCTCCATTAAAATGCCCCTTCTGAGTCTGCTGCAGTCTTTTGCAAATCCTTAACAGATGAAAATCTAATGGCTTCAGATACAAAGAGCATGTGAGAAAAGAGAAGCACAAAAGCAATACACGTTATTAAATATTTACTTGGAATAAAGTACATGTCAGTCACTTCCCACTCTGTTATCTGTTCAGGTCTTAAAACCACCTGTTTCCCTTACAAAGATTATAATTAGATTGTTGCTTTGCTTTAACTTGGAGAATTTTATTTCAGAAAACTCAGGTATATAAGGTCGCTCTTGAGGAAAGATGCAGAAAAAGCTGACTGTTGGGAAAAGGATTAGGAGGAGCACGCAAAGTTTTTTGGGCAAAGAACATTGGTAGAGAAGGCAGTTAAGTGAGAGTGGGGTGAGAAAAGTATGCTAGGGTATGCTAAAGTATGCTTTAAGAGGGAAAAACTTAGTGAAGTTTATAGGGGCTATCCAAAGCAGCGGCCCCCAACTTTTTTAGCACCACGGACCGGTTTCGTGGAAGACAGTTTTTCCATGGACAGGGCTGGGGGGATGGTTTCAGGATGATTCAAGCACATTACATTCAAGCTCAGCTCCTGCTGTGCAGCCCTAAAAGGTACCAGTCTGCTTGAGGAGACTGGGCACGATTGATGCAAAGCATCTTCAGAATCTCATCACCTAACATATTCTTAAGTCAAAAAGACTTTAAATGTTTAATTGGAGAAAACTTCCCTGAAAGTAAGTTCCTCTTTGAATATACATTCTCTGCATCAGACAAGGGTGATAGGCCCTACCTAGCAGAGCAGCTCAGTTGGTTAGAGCATTTTCCTGATCCACCAAGGTCGTGGGTTTGATCCCAGGTCAGAGCACATACAAGAATCAGCCAGTGAATGGATAAATAAATGGAACAATAAATCGATGTTTCTCTTTTAAAAAGACAAGTGAGCCCTGGCTGGTTGTGGCTCAGTGGATTGAGTGCCAGCTTTGCAAACCAAAGGGTTGCAGATTGGATTCCCAGTCAGGACACATGCCTAGGTTGCAGACTAGATCCCCAGTAGGGGGCATGTGAGAGGCAACAACACATTGATGTTTCTCTCTCCCTCCTTTCCCCTCTCTCTAAAAATAAGTAAATAAAATCTTAAGAAAAAAAAAAAGACAAGGGTGATAAATGGGTAGAAGGATCCTGGAGTGCCACGAAAGCAAAGCATGTAGATCTGCAATAGCCAAATTTTTCCTGAGTATCTATTTAGTATATTGTTCATTACCTTAAGTACACTAAAATATTTTTAAGGGCTTTCATAGAGATACGATACTCCCTAAGCCTATTCTCTCCATGCTTTCAAATTCTGTAAGAAAGTAAACCTGTCACTTTAGAGGTCAGTTTTCTTTTATATTATCTTGCAATGCTTGCTACTATTTATCAGTTAAAATTCAGTTTCTCAATGCTTATATGTTGGGAGTTAATAGAGCTCTCAGTGGCATGCCTTCTTGTCAATGGGAAAATGGAACAGAAAACTGTATCTTACACTCCACTACAAGTGAGTACTATAATAATAGTGCTTCAGGATGGCTGATGCAATTTGTTGCTACGGTCAATATTTTGGTATTAAAACTGTGGTAACAAGAAGAAGAGTACTGACAAACTAAGGTAAACTGTAGTTGCTTTAGTGAGTTTGTGGAGTTGCGATTTATAAAGATAGGAGACGGCTAGGCATATTTAGAACAGAAGAATATAAAAAACTTCCTGGACTAAATCAGATCCTGCAGGAAAAAAATGTATTAGTTTATTTGTTTATCTGTTAAGCAACTGGAAAATACTGACAAAATAGTAATATGAACTTGATGTCCATTTTAAATATTGATTGCAGTTTAATATTTGCTAACTTTGCTTTTTCCTCTAACATTCTTGTTTGCTTCTCTTGGGAATCTGAACTTGTATTCTTGGTTTAGAGAATAAGGGAGTGGTAGGAAGAAGGAAAGCAATGTAGGAGGTTGAAAGTTGTCTGTTTTATATAATTTTGCAGCTGGAGAGGGAAATTAGACGTCAAAGTGGTTCAAATGTTGATTTTAGAACAGGAAACAGTAGTAAAGGATAATTAAGCTCCACACGTTGTCTTAAAAAGTGGGTGGGGTCAATGCAAATTCAGCAAGTAAATCATTAAATAGTTTGAAGCAACCTTCGTTCTCCAGCTGAGAATGCTAGCAGTGCTCCATTTTTTCTGGTAGACAGATTTCTAAAAATTATCCTTAAGAGTCAGCTAGTTTAACAGAAGTCTGTATCAGGTTTATGGAGACAAAGGGCACAGCCCTACAACCTCTGTGCAAAATCCAGCAAGACTCTTTACCTCTCTATTTTAGGTTACTTTTAAACACTTTACTGGAGGAAAAATGAAAAAATAAAACGCTCTTATTTTCTCAAAGAAAGCAATATGATCGCAGAAGTCAAATCGACATTCAAAAATTTAAACTATGTATAGGATAAGTTGGTGGTTACCAAATTGTACTCAACTCCTTTCTTCACCTACTTATCTTTTCTCCCAGCTCAATTCCTGTGCCAGCCAGGATCAGTACACACCCCCAAGGCTATTTCATTCCATTGGCTGGCGGGCCATCCAGCGGTCAAAACCCTTCTGATTTACTGTCTGGTCGCCCGGTGTTTGTCAGAGATGTTACTCTGCTCACGTACTACTTTTACAAAACAAAAGCTGTCAGTGTAGAAATATAACTTTAAAAGATCCAAGTGTAATTAGTAAATTCATTTGGTGAATAAAACTGTCTATATTTTAAATCTAGAAGGCAGTTCATTTTGTATGTTACTGCATCACCTGTCACTGATGTAGAAAGAGTGAAAAAAATAATAAAATAATTATTTCATAATCAGCACTCAGGTGAGTCATAGAAGCCCACAAAAATTTGCAGGAGGCACAATCTGATGGTCCAGTCATTCCCTTTTCCAGAAGTGCATTTTGTCAGGATTCACCATGTGTCACACACACTTGGATCAAAAGAGCAGGGCAGTGCCTACTCTGCGCATAGCATTAATATAGGTACGAGCACAGGGGAGAGGGATAGGGCCAACTCTGTGGTGGGTTAGGACGGAAAAATCACTACCCACCCGAGCCAGACACATCTGAGTGAGGGCTGGGAGAAGAACGTGGGGGAAGGGCCAGCGCCCGCCTGGGTTGGGCGGAGCAGTGGTCCCCCGGGGCAAGCAGGAGGCCGGGCCGCCGGGAACCGCGCCAGGGGCTCGGGTCGGCACTCACCTCCCTTGCAGGGTGTGCGGTGCTGGCTGTGCTGGGCTCGGTAGCCTTCAATGACCTCCCAGGAGCCGTTGTCGCGCCGGATGGGGAAGGACAGGCTCAGCACATGGTTGCAGGGCTTGATGATCCGCAGGATGCCGCGCACCCGGTTCCGCTTCTGCTCCTCACTCTCCCGGGTCTTGAGGTCCTCCACCAGCTTGTCCTCCACGATGCTGGCACCACGGTCGAAGAAGCCCTCCACCATCTTGAAGAAGTTGGGGTCGTCCTCGTGGTCAGTCGCCGCTTCACTGTAGTGTCGTCGGGAGGGCAGCGCGAACCCCGGTTGCGGGGCGGCAGCGGCCGGCTGCCCGCGGGCCCGGCCCAGCAGCGCAGCCGAGTCGGTTGCCGCAGAGCCCAGGGCTGCGGGCCCGACGCGGGACAGCAGAAGCGCTTCGCCCAGGCAGCGGTACATGGCGGCGGGGCGGAGACCGCGGAGGAGAGGAGCTGTGTGAAGCTCGGGGACCGTGAGATGGAAGAACGGCCCAGCGCGGGCTGCCCTTTTAAGCCGCAGCTTCCTGCCTTCCTAGCTGTCCCCTCCCCTTTCGCGCTCAACGCCTAACCGTGAGGGCGGACTTCGTGGCCGCTGGCCGCCGTCGCCTGAGACAGGAAAGGCGGGGGGCGCGCGCCGCTCTGGGAGCCGAGCCTCCCTCCGCCTCCGCCGCTGCCTAGCCCAGCCTTTCAGGCGGCGGCACAGGCTGGCGGGGGCGCGCGGGGCCCAAGGGGACGCGCAGGCGCGGGCGCCCGGCGCGCAGGCTCACGAGACCGCGGGGCGGGGGGGGGAGGCGGTGTCTCGGGTCTGCGCGTATCCCGCGTTTGGAGGGGTGGAGGGGAGCTTGAGGGGGACTTTTTTTGGGGAGGGGGCCCGTCCGGAAAGGGGGCGCTCCGGCCTCTGGAGGGCGCTGAGAGGCCGGTCTGTGGACTTCCCGAGAGTGAAGGTGGTGCTGTCTGGCGGCAGGCGCGGGTGAGTGAGTCAGGGGTGTCCCTCCTTTCCGCCCTCGGGCGGGGCGGAGCAGCCATGCTGTCAACCCCTGGGCCTGTCCTGGGGCGGTCCTGAGGGTAGACAGTGAAGCCGCGGTTGAAGGCCTGGCCAAGGGCTTGGCTTCCCTGTTTGCGTGGAGACTGGGAGGAATTTAATGTCATCCGCAGTTAAATTTTTGAGGTGGTTTGCCCAAACTGGAAAGGAGAAAGCCTGGAACCTGGGGGAATCCCTTACCAGCTGGCTTTTCCCACTTTTAATTTTGTTTCCGTTAACCCCTCAACGATGTTGAGATAAAATAGTTACGTAAATAACTTGTAGTTTTCTAAAATTTGCTGACTGTGCTTCCCCTTTTAAGTGTGGGGGGGAAAAGGGTGCTGTAATAAATAAATCATGAATTCCTAACTGTGCAGGTCATGATGGAAATACAATTTCTTTAGTAAAAGGTTTATCTTTGCCTTAAGCAAGTCTGTCCTTTGTTTCTGCGCATCTAGGTTAACACACCTTTGAAATGCCCACTTTCAGACTCCTTATGAAGGGTGACCACCATCTAGGGAACACTTAATCTTAACTGTTCTGTAATCTGATCCATGCCTTGCTTTCTTCTACTTTCAAGTAATCTTTCTCATGGTCCCTCTTTAATTCCAAATACGTAAACGAAACTGCAAAACTGTTATTTTGGCTGGGAGTCTCTGGGCCACACGTTAAATACAGAAACACTAACGAAAACTGATGAGCAAAAAAAAAAAGATTTTAAGTAAGTGTACGATTTTGTGTTGGGCTGCTTTCCTATCCATCCTGGCTGCGGGTTCTTGGCAATGTCGTTAGTTTTGGTGCAAATGAACTCATAAAAATTCTCTACAGGCTTAGATGTTTACCACATCGACAGAAATATGTTTTTGAAATAGCCTAAAAACAAAGACACTCCAGGAAATTCTTTCTCAGTAATGTATATATTAAATGGTCCAGAATAGGATTTGTAAACTTTAAGCTACATGAAGGTTTAGTTATGTGCTTATGCATACATGATGAGAAATGCTCCCATAGGTAAATTTGATGCTTGCAAAAGTCTAACATCTGTTTTTAAGACAGCTACCAAAGGCCACATACTAACTTTAGTGATCCCATTGTATTTTGGTGGTTTTAAAACCCACCTTTTTGATCTGCAAAACTACTTTGCTTTCTGATATTCACTTTATCTCTTAGAATATGAAAGAGAATGTTCTTGTTTCACAGTATCCTGCAAAGTATAAGGTGACAGCCTGGATGGGTTAAATTACATTCATCTATCTCTCAGTGTACTCTCAAAACAAAAAAGATACAGCTGATATTTTACTTTATTTGCTAGATAAAAGGTAGTCACAATTTATATTTGTATCGTGTTTTCTAGTGAAAAATATTTTCTGAACTGAACCCTGAATTTGCCTTGTTCATCAAAAGATTAAGGTACCAAATTTCCTTTTCATTTGATAGTATTAACATTGCAGCTTCCCCTTCCCCCAAACCCGTAATGTTCCAGAGTAGAGTGATTAGAATCAGTAAACATGTGGACATGTTTTTGTCTCTCCAGTTGAAATTCTTTGGTATGTTTTGAGGAAAGTGTTTTAGCTCAGTTTTATTGCCCTTATCTTTTTCTTGATAACCATTGCCTTCAGAAAAATAGATGTTTAACTTTGCTTTTTCCAAGTCTTGTTCACCCGAATTCAAGAAGGTAGAAAGGTTATGGAAGGAGTGAGGAAATGATTTTTAATTGGGAGTCTCCTGTGTGTAGATATCTTACAAAATGGCTCCACAAGAACCTTATAAAGTACATGTTTTTATTTTTAATATATTCATTAATTTTTAAATTAGATACACGTATGAGCCCTGGCTGGCGTAGCTCAGTGAATTGAGTGTGGGCCTGCAAACCAAGGGGTCACCGGTTTGATTCCCAGTTAGGGCACATGCCTGGGTTGAAGGCCAAGTCCCCAGTAAGGGGTACGTGAGAGGCAACCACACATTGATGTTTCTCTCCCTCTCTTTCTCCCTCCCTTCCCCTCTCTCTAAAAATAAATAAATAAATAAATAAAGAAAGAAAGAAAGAAAGAAAGAAAGAAAATCTTTATATATATATATAAATTATATGCATGTATGAAATTTCAAATAGTACAGGTAGGTTTTTTAAAAAGTGACATTGTCCCCTACCTCTGTTTTGTAAGCAGTTGGAGTGTTCTTTTCATTCTGAAGTAGGTGGTATTCTAATTCCTGCTGTAACAGAAGGGGAGGAGGGGGATCACAAAGACCAAGTAAATTGATGATCACCTAGCTGGTAAACAGCAGGCTAAGATTCAAACCCATGTATCTAACTCAAAAGTTATGCTATTTTTTATTATTTCAATAAATATTTAAAGTAGTTGTTGCATTTAGTTTAAAATTATTTACTATGGTGTAAAGTCCAGTGAGTTTTACCTTTACATTGATGATTGCCTTTATAAAATGTACAGATATTTTGCAAATTAAAGCTTAATTATTGGTAATACTTTCCAGTTCAGAAGGATGCTAGAATTTAACTTGGAGTGAATGTTGGCAATTTGATAGGATTTCCTAATTTGATAGGAAATCAGTTTTCTGCCTTTGTGGTTTATGAGTTTTCCTTAGCTGTTTTAAAATTCTGGGTCTTTCCTCCTTGATCCATAGCATACTTTTGTGCTTCCAAGTGCTTTTAAAGACATTTTAGAAGAAGAATTTTAGTATGTAGAAAGATATAACATAAATATATGAACAATGTAGCTGTTTTTAAAAATAATTTAATTTGGCCCTGGCTGGTGTAGCCTAGTGGATTGAGTGCTGGCCTGTGAACCAAAGGGTCACTGGTTTGATTCCCAGTTAGGGCTCAAGCCTGGGTTGCAGTCCAGGTCCCCAGAAGGGGGCATATGAGAGGCAACCACACATCGATGTTTCTCTTCCTTTCTCCTTCCCTTCCTGATTGTCTAAAAAGAAATAAAATCTTTAAAAAATAATTCAATTTGGAAAATTAACATAACACTTTCTGTCTTTTGAGGATTGTGTATGGTGGACAGTTCATTTAAATAGAATCATACGATATGTGGTCCATTGTGACTGGCTTATTTCACCTGCATAATGTTTTAAAACTTCATCCATGTTATAGCATGTGTCAGTATTTCATTTCTTATTATGGCTAAGGAATATTCATTGTATGGCTCTATCATATTTTTTTAATTCATTCATCATTGGTGGACATTTGGGTTATTTCTGCTTTTTGGCTATGTGAATAATGCTACTATGAACATGCTTGTACAAGTTTTTGTTTAGACATATGTTTTAAATTCTTTTGAGTATATACCTAGGAGTGGAATTGCTAGGTCATACGGTAACCTGTGTTTAACCTTTTGAAGAACTGCCAAACTTTTCCACAGAAGCTGCAGAACCATTTTAATTCTTACCAGCATTGCATGAGGCTTCCAATTTCATCACAT
>PVKM010017517.1:0-25847 GCA_004027735.1 Carollia perspicillata
CTAAAACAGGAGCAGAGCCACAGAAATGGAGGTCACGTGGAAGGTTAGCAACAGGGGAGTGGGAGGAGAGGGTGGGGAGAAGGTACAGAGAATAAGTAGCATAGACGGTGGGGAGAAAATAGACAGGGAGAGGGCAAGAGTAGTGTGGGAAATGTAGAAGCTAAAGAACTTATGACACATGGACATGAACTAAAGGGGGTGTGTGTGGGTAGGAGGGGGTGTGCAGGGTGGAGGGGAATGAAGGGGGAAAATGGGACAACTATAATGGCATAATCAATAAAATATATTTTTTTAAAAAAAGAGTGCATCCTCTACTGGAGAAGTGAAGAAACCTCATCGTTACAGGCCTGGTGCTGTGTCGCCTAGTGAAATTAGTCATTATCAGAAGTCCACTGAACTTCTGATTTACAAATTTCCCTTCCAGCAACTGGTGCAAGAAATTGCTCAGGACTTCAAAACAGATCTGCACTTCCCGAGTGCAGCTATTGGTGCTTTGTTGGGGCAAGTGAAGCCCATCTGATTGGCCTTTTTAAAGATACCAACTGGTGCACTGTCCATGCCAATGTGTAACAATTGTGCCAAAAGACACCCAGCTAGTACGCCACATATATGGAGAATGTGAAGGACACATGAACAAAACCAAGGGGGAGGGTGGAAGCAAGGGAGGGAGGAGGGTTTGGGTTTGGAGGGCGTGGTGGGGAAGTGTGGGGAGAAAATACAGACAACGGTAATTGAAAAACAATAAAATAATTGAAATGAAAAAAGAATCCACTATGATACAAAACATGTCATTTTTAAAAAATTCTTTTTCCTATTATTGGTAGTTCTGAACATTACATTTTCCCCCATGGAGTCAAAAGGCACCTAAATATACGACTGCAAGTGAAAAATAGAGGACAGAAATCTGTATTGGCAGTTTTTCCCTATTCATTCATGTGTGGATTTTTAAATATATAAATAAATGCAGGAACATATAGCATTAATGAAAGTCAAAATGTTTCAGTGAACAGGTTTAAGCAGTTCAATTTATTAGTAATTATAAATAAACCTGTTACATTTTTGTGGACAATGTCAGCATTTGGATTTTTTTTAAACAAGTAAACTTCTTACTGATGACAACAAAAAAAGAAAAAGAAATATGTGAGGGCATGAGACATACAACCTGAGTTCAGAAATATTCCTTTCCTGTTTAACAAAATAAGCCACTTTTTAAAGCTGGATAATTACAGCCAGTAGTGGGCCATGGGCTAGACCAGTGTCAGCAGGGGCTGTGGCTACCACAGGACTACTATTAACACACCCAGCACACCAGACAATTCTATGCAGCAATGACTTGGGAAACATGAGCACGCAGAAGAGAATGGCCCAGTAGAATGGTGGTCAAAGGACTCAAGAATGTAGGACAGTTCTATACTGCGGCTATGGACAGTGGAGAGGACCCATGATAAGTAATTGTCAAAATGCACTGCTTGTGTAGGAGCCCACTGCTTTCACCTGCGGCCTTCATCTAGTTTCACTTCCCTGCCATCCTCACCTCTTCCTGCTCCTTATGCTTCACCTCTCAGTAGCAAGGAGGGCAAGAGCACCCTCATCAGTAGAGCAGGCACCATCCTACTGCCATTCTGCTGTCTCAGCAGGCACAGACCCACTTCAGATCATTTAATCCTTGTACTTATTTTTCAGGCCAACACTGGAGAGCCCGTAGGTACCCCATTTCACAAACAGATGAAGTGACTGAGGATCAAGAAGCTATAAAACCAGTCATAGGAGTATCTTATTGACAAGAAAGGTAAAGCCAGGCCCTCTTGTGGTTTCTGCCCGACTGTCATTTCTCCAGTGCCCACAATGCGTCCCAGACTTTGCTTCTGAAATACGTCCCTTCTGAAAGGAGTTAAGCCATAATTTATCCCTGTAACTCTGTGCCCTAGCTCTGGAAAAACTACTCAAGTGGCCTGTCCTACGGCAGTGAGTAGATCACCAACAGTATCTCTCCATATGGAGGCCGACATGTTACAAGGCCATAAAAGATTACTTCCTTTAGGGGATTTTTTTCTACGTTCTCTTGTCTGTGTCACTCAGATCTTTGCTTGCCTTTCAAGCTTGATAAATGAAGGGGCTCATGGTTAGAACTGTTATTTGCTATCAGCAAACTTTGATAGCACTCAGGTAATTTATAGGAAACAACAGGCTTCATTAAATGCTGAAGTCTGCCTGAATCATTCACCTCTGCAATAGAGGTGCGCTTGGCAGCCAAGTTTATTTTTGTTTTGGATGCATTATGGCAGGTTGCCCTGATATTACATATTCTGCCAAAGGAGTTAAAGCTAATTCAAGAAGGAGCTGGACCATGGAAGTCCAACAGACTGTGTATTTATTGGGTCCCACTCAGACTTATTTATCATTTCTGGTGTATGAGGAAATGCTTTTACATTAAGAAATATAATTGTACAGATTACAATTGAGCATGGGTTCAAAGAGAAAACAACAGCACAAGTCATGTTTATGTGCATAATTAGTGATACAATCATAAAACTTATCTGGCCAATACTGAGTACAGTGATTCTCAAACTTACAAAGTTTTGGCACCCTTTTGTTTGTTTGCTTTCCAATGACTCTATATTATGCCCCTAAGTGGCTTATTTTTAACTATATCAAAATTTATTTTGTTTCAAAGGTTTCGAATTTTTTTCAGAATTCCATGACAACCTTCCAAAGTCACTGAAAGACAGCTCCAGCACTGTAATAAAATCTGATGTGAATAATCAGTGATTCAGGGTTTTAAGAATTAAACAATCTGAATTTAAACTAAGCCAACATTCTTTAGGTCTCCATGGCTAAAAATAGAGTTTGCCTCTTTTTAAAAGCATTTTGTTACAAGTCACCCAGATTTAGCAAGATCCCGCATCATTGGGCTTCTCAGACTTTGGCACAAGAAGCACCTGGAGGGTTTGAGAACACAGATGGGTGGGCCTCACTCCCAGAGATTCTTCAGTAGGTCTGGGGTGCAGAACAAGAATTTGCATCTCTAACAGTTCCCATTTGGTACTGATGCTGCCAGTGCATGGATCACAGACTCTACAGGATTCTTCACAAACCTGAGGTCTACATTATGTGATAAGACAATACCCCAAATTTCTTATTTTTATTCATTTGGTCATAAGGACCAAAAAAAGCAACCACAATATTTGGTCTCATTGGCATCATTGTCATGAGAGCTATAGGGATGCATCTAGAGACAATGACCATATCCACTGAGGATGTGGAAACCATGAGAAAACTAAAATCAGGTTCCAGAATAAGCCATTTAGGTTAATACCGTAGTCACACAGAGCAGCGGACCATTTTGGTTCTGGTTGACTTTGACTACCTACTTTCCTGCCTCCAATTCACAAATAGCGATTCTTTAAACTAGGGCAGGAAATTCTGTGGACACAAGAATATTACCTGGGAATGTGAATGGTCCAAAGGAAGAAGTAAACAAACCTAGGCAATAATGCAAACAATGTGAATCAAGCTGATTACAGAGCGAGAAATTTAACCAGCTGTGTGTTTTCTCTCCAAGATGCTGACTACAAAGATTGATTAATTTTTTTTCTTTACAAAAGTTCCTCTAAATCAACTGATTAGCAGGGGGTTGGAGGTAATGAGGGAATAAAATACTGTCTTGATTAACATAAGCAGTTGGTTTTCTGTTGACAAGTTAGGAGGAAAGAAAAAATACTGGTCAACACTTCCAAGTACCAGCCCTGCCCTCATTCCATGAGCAGTTCAGCCCAGAAGTTGGTATAATTATTATTTTCCCCATTCACTATAAGAAAATTGAGGCCCAGAAAGCTTAAGTAACACACCCAAGGTCATTACGCTACTAAAATGCAGATGTGAGTTTCAACAAAATCACGCCTTTTTCTCCCCACGTACTAGTCCTACTGACACAGCTTCTCTTACCACTACTAACATTTACTGAGTGCTTTATGAGCATTTGATATATACAGGGGTAGGCGAAAGTAGGTCTACAGTTGTGTGGAAAACAGTGCATTAATTAATGAATAAAAAGACAAGAATAAACTCTGTGTTTCACATACTTACAACTGTAAACCTCCTTTTGCCCACCCCTGTATTATCTTCTGACACTCACAACAATACCATAAGACAGGCACTAATATTATTCCCATTTTACAGATGAGAAAACTGAGATGCTGAGAAGTGAAGTAACTTGCCCAAAATCACACAGAGAATGAGTGGTAGAGTTGGGATTTGATCCTTGGCAGTTAGAATCTAGACACATGGTCTCAACTACTACTGTGTTGCCACACTGAACAATTGCAAAGAGCGAGCTGAGGAGTTATTAAAAACAGTTATCAATGACATAGTATCAACTAAAGACCTGAAACATAGCAGGACTCATGTTTAACAATGACAGAAGAGAGAGGATTAATTTTGGAAGGCTTTGTGAAGAGGTATGTTTTTGACCTCATTGTGGGAGAATTGAAGAACATGGTGAGGTGGGCCAAGTCCCAAACACAGAGAAAGGAGTACATGACATTTGGAGGAATATTAAGAAGGTAAAGAACCATGATTATAGTGGAAAGACAATTCTGGAAGACATCTTGGCTTCATCAGAAGGGTACAAAGTGAACTACAATACATTATTGCAGCAGCTGAGGAAGAAATATAACTACCAGCTCTCCTGAAAAATAAAACATTTTGTATCCATTCCATTGAGGTGTGGCTAGTTTCTGTACTGCAAAGTTACTTTTCAATACAAACAATAGCTTATTGGGAAAGACACCTTTGGTCTTTCCCTAAGGGGCTGCTTAGATGAAGCTGCACATGTTAAGAATATGCTCTGTGTAAGATTCAACAGAAGCAGACTCACACTAAATGTCCAGAGTTCCAATGTGATTTGTCAGTAAGACCATCAGTTGTCACTATCTTTGGGACCTGCGCTTTGCCTGTTGAGGAGCACTGATCTCTAATTTCCTTAAGTCATTTTACTCCATTGTTGCTATCAGATCCCAATTTACACCTCAGAAGCAGTTTCTCTAATTCATTTGAGTCCTCATGAAATGATTACCTTTTCCCTTAACCTTCAGTATTTGCATTCTCCTTGTCTGGAATGAATGTCCAGCTTCGGGAAACAGAAAATCAATACCCAATATGGCAAGAGAAAAAGCATGAAAACCCTGGCTGGTGTAGCTCAGTGGATTGAGTGCAGGCTGTGAACCAAAGGGCCGCGGTTCAATTCCCAGTCAGGGCACATGCCTGGGTTGCAGGCCAGGTCCCCAGTGGGGGCATGTGAGAGGCAACCATACATTGATGTTTCTCTCCCTCTTTTTCTCCTTCCCTTCCCCTCTCTCTAAAAATATAAAATAAAAATAAAATATTTTTAAAAAGCATGAAAACATTATGGAATACATACATATGAAATAAAGACAGGATTCATATGGCAGGCCAAACACCTAGGAGAGATAACTTGTTTAATGATAAACCATTAACACCAGAATTCAGAATTCAGCCTTGCCTCCAGCCTTGCTCACAATCCTTCCCCCATGCTAATTAACTCACCCAGTTTTCTCCCACAGAATCTAATTTTGCTTGCCCTGAAATTAGCCTTTACCCTTAAGAAAGCACATATAGACTTTTGGCTGGAGCAAAATTTGGCATCGTTCCAGGATCCCTTACCATAGTATAATCTGCTGCCTTGACACCTTGCCTCCATCTCTGGATCCTGTCCATTCCCAATCTCCGATTGCTCTCCTAAGTCATTTTGTGAATTTTCTTTACTTTTTTAAAGAACAGTTTATATTTTAAAGTCCTATGTTTCAATTATTTTGCCTTCTTAGTCATAAGTTTTTGATTTCCTTTTCAAAGACCTCATGTGGTGATTGGTCTATTCATATTTTCTTCTCTTTAACCTTTTTATGCTATTTTTCTCAGCCATTTTTGATCCTATTACATAAGTAATTGTGAATTTGACTTTTTTTCACGTAGATTCACAACATGAAAAAGTTTTCAGACTTCGGTCAAGATGGCACCGTGGGTAAATAAATACAGGCTTACCTCCTCAAACAGCCACATCAAAATTACAATTAAATTATAGAAAAACCATTACTCAGAACCACCAGAAATTGAGTTGGATGGAACTCCGACAACTATGGAATTAAAGAAACCACATCCAACCAGATTGGTAGGAGGGACAGAGATGTGGAATGGGCTGGTCCCACATCCACGTGTGGAGGGTAAAAATTTAGGAGGAATATCTTGGGAGTGAGGAACCCCAGTCCTACATCAAGCCCTCCCAACCCAGGGTTCCAGTGCCAGGAAGGTAAGTCACCATAACTTCTGCCTGCAAAAACCAATGGGTTTGGGGACTGAGTCGGTGGAACTTCCATCGACTGCTTGGGAGTCCCAAGCAGTTTCTCTTAAAGGACCTGTGTAGAGACTCACTCAGACTCACTCCCTCTGAGTTCTAGCACTGAGGCAGCAGCTTGAAAGGCACCTGTGTAATCCAGGAAGGAACTGAAGTGTCTCGCACCAAAGCAAGAGCTGGGGGACAACTTTCTCCCAGACAGAAAGGCAGGCAGAGGCCATTGTCCCTTGTCTAAAACCTCCCCCCACAGACCCACAGAGCAGACAAGTAAGTGTCATACCTGAGACTCCATCAACCTAACACTATTTACCCCACCCAAGATTCCCCTGAAACTCCACCCCACCCAACTTACAGGCCCACCCAAGCTATCAACAGAGACTTTTCAATATAAATGGCTGGTCTTGGCTCAGGCTTTACAACTTCATAAAACCTCTCAACAAGCAACAATCGGCCTCAGTGAGCCCCCAGCTTCTGTACCACTTGCTAAGTGGCCCCAGGCCTGGCACTAGCAGCAGCCTGCCTAGATTCACAGCTTGGCTTCACCTGGGAATCTTCAAGCCCAGCACAAGTAGTGACCATCTCAGATTGCTTTATAGCTCAGGCATGGTGGCCCTATGCAAAACATTGGTGAGGGCTGAGGTTGGCCTGTACCACCTGGGAAACCCCAGAGCCTACGCACCCAGTGGACAGCCACAGACCACATAGGAGCACCACCATCCTGCCCCTACACAGTTGATCCTCCACAGAGGGCAGAGGTTGGTAGTCAATGGTCATAGCCAGCCCTTGCAGCTGACTAGCCTAGGTAAACCCTCCCATTGACCTGCCAACAGCAATCAAGTCTCAACTACCAGAAGAAAGTGTACTCAGCCTACACAAAGGTTGCATCTCAAGTACCCAGCTTGGGTGATAGGGGAGGCTGTGCCACTGGACTCTTCAGGATACCTACTACATTAGGCCATGCTACCAAGACAGGGAGTCATAGCAGCTCTATCTAATACACAAAAACAAACACAAGGATGCTGCCAAAATGAGGAGACAAAGAAACATGGCCCAAATGAAAGAACAGATCAAAATTCTAGAAAAAGAATTAAACGAAAAAAGACAAGCAATCTATCAGATGCAGAATTCAAAATACTGGCTATAAGGATGCCCAAGGAACTTAGTGAGAACCTCTGTAGCATATAAAAGATGCAGTCAGAAACAAAGAATCCACTAACTGAAATAAAGAACAATTTATAAGGAAATAACAGTAGAGTGGATGAAACCAAGAATTGAATCAATGATTTGGACCATAAGGAAGCAAAAAACAACCAATCAGAACAACATAAAAAAAATCCCCCCAAAAAAAATAGGGATAGTGTAAGCTGACTCAGGGACAACTTCAAGCACTCCAACATCCACTTCATAGGGGTGCCAAAAGGAAAAAAGAAAGAGCAAGAAATTGGAAATTTATTTGAAAAAATAATGAAAGAAAGCTTCCCTAATTTGGCAAAGGAAATAGACATGCAAGTTCAGGAAGCACAGAGAACCCCAATCAAATTGGGCCCAAAGAGGACCACACAAAGACACATCATAATTAAAATGCCAAGGGTTAAAGATAAAGAAAGAATCTTAAAAGCAGCAAGAAAAGTGTAGAGAGTTACCTACAAAGGAGTTCCCATAAGACTGTCAGCTGAGTTCTCAAAAGAAACTTTGCAGGCTACAAGGGACTGCAAGAAGTATTCAAAGTGATAAAAAGCAAGGACCTACATTCTAGATTACTCTATCCAGCAAAGCTGTCATTTAGAATTGAAGGGCAGATGAAGTGCTTCCCAGACAAGGCAAAGCTAAAGGAGTTCATCATCACCAAACCATTATTATATGAAATGTTAAAGGGACTTATTCAAGAAAAAGAAGATCAAAACTATGAACATTAAAATGGCAATAAATTCACTACTACCAACAATGGAATCTAAAAAACAAACTAAGCAAACAAGCAGAACAGAAACAAAATCATGGATAAACAGTGCATTTTGATGGTTGCCAGATGGGAGGGGGATGTGGGAGAATGGGTTAAAATGTGAGGGGATAAAGAAGTACAAATAGGTAGTCACAGAATAGCCATGGGGATGTAAAGTACAGTATAGGAAGTGGAGTAGCCAAAGAACTTATATGCATGACCCATGGTCGTGAACAATGGTGTGGGATTGCCTGAGGGAGTGGGGGGTGCTGGGAGGAGGGGAGCAATAGGGGAAAAATTTGGACAACTGTAATAGCATAATCGATACAATTTTTAAAAAGAGGTACAACATAACCATTTTGCCATCATGATGTTTTTTAAATATGTCCACAAATTCTTTGCTATTCTTACGTTCAAAGGGTAGAAACTAACCACCTGTCTCCCTAGAGTGTAGGCTGTATTTAGGGACATGCTTCCAAGGAACAGAATATGGTAAGGAAAGGTGTATATCTCTGAGACTAGGTCATAAAAGACTGTGCCTTTATCTTTGTTCCTTCTTTCACATAACTCCCTCTGGAGGAAGTCAGCTGCCATATCCTGAGGACACTCAAGCAGCCCAATGAAGAAGTCTCCTGACAACCAGCACTAACTTGCCAGGTATGCAACGAGTTACCCTGGAAGTGCATCCTCCAGCACCTTTCAAGTCTTCAGATGACTGGAGCCCGGGCCAACATTTTGACTTCAGCCTCAAGAGGGACCCTAAGTCAGAACTATCCAGCAAAGCTGCCACCAGACTTCTGACCCACAGAAACCGGGTCCGATAATAAATGTGCACTGTTTTAAGCCATTAAGTTTTGGAGTCATTTGTCATGCAGCAGTGGATAGTGAACACAGAGATGTTACAAATTTTTCATAAATGTTATTTTAATAACTGTGCTTTTTATGTGTTTTATATGTGCATGTAAGTATACAGATCTATTTTGACAGGGAAGTGATCTATTTTGACAGGTGTAATATCAACAACATGAAAAAATTCAAGTCTCAGTTTTTTCCTAACACCTGTAGTTTCTTATTCAAGTCAAAATACCGAAGGGTACTTCCGTAGCTATTATAAAATGCTGGCTTAGATCTTCAAAGTCTTTTTCTTCCCATGCTACACTTAAAATGCAAAGAAAACTGTAATTGTCATATATGCAAGGAGGAAAAATTAAAAGAAAATGAAAAGAATTCCTCTTAAAATATTTCTTTCATGATCATAGAAATGATCTATTCTTTCAATTCTCTTTCAAGAATTGAGGATATATATGCTTTTTTGATAATTACATTATAATTTTGATTTAATTTATCATAAAAAAGAGGAAGTATGAACCATGTGCATACGCCACTTCTGGAATTGCTGGTGCTTTTTTAAAAAAATATTTTATTTATTTATTTATTTTTAGAGCAAGGGGAAGGGAGAGAGAAAGAGAGGAAGAAAAACATCAGTGTGTGTGTGGTTGCCTCTCACATGGCCCCCACTAGGGACCTGGCCCGCAACCCAAGCCCTGACTGGGAATCCAACCAGTGACCCTTTGCTTCGCAGGCTGGCACTCAATCCACTGAGCCACACCAGCCATGGCTGTAATTGCTTTTGAAACATATCTGCTACATGAACTACTGGGATAAAACATTATTCATTCACACAATCATCAAATACCTTTGAACACATTTATATGATAGGCACAGGGTATAGTTGTGAACATGGCAGACATGTTGCTGCCATCACAAAGCTTGCAACCCAGCATGATATCCAAACAAGTAAACAGGTTATTAAAGCATAGAGTGTTGAGCGCTGGCTGGTGTGGTTCAGTTGGTTGAGTATTGTCCTGTAACGAAGGGGTCACTGGTTTGATTCCCAGTTAGGCCGCATGCCTGGGTTGCGGGTTTGGTCCCCAGTCGGGGTGCATACGGGAGGCAGCCAGTTGATGTTTCTCTCACACACAGATGTTTCTTTCTCTCTCTCCCTCCCTTCCCCTCTTTCTAAGATCAATAGGCATGTCCTTGGGTGAGGCAAACAAATACAGAATGTTGAGTATTATAATGTAAATGGACTAAGATGCTATGAGAGCACACAGAGCTTACATCTTACCCAGACATGGTAACAAGGTAAGGCTTTTTAGATGAAATGACCTTTAAGCTGAGGTAAACACAATGATGGGTTGCTAAAATGGCTTTCCAGGAGAAAAGAAATCCCAATTTGAAGTGTTTGCCAATTCTTATAATTCAAACAATCCCACCATGGCCAATTTTAAGCTACAAATGTGACACCACTGATCATGAAGTTGGGAAGAGAGGTACAGAATCAGCCCTCTCAAACCGGTACAAGCCAGCCCCAGCAAACCACTGGAAATGCTCCATTAATTGTTTTATCCTCTCTTCTAGATTATTGCAATACTCCCTGTCACCAGCCATGGCTCTTGTCCTAACCTCCTCCCAGCTGTACCTCCATCATGCCTCTTTTGTGCATAAAACTTCAAATGACTCACCACCTTAGTCTGTTTGTCCTACTATAACAAATTACCTTAGATTGGGTGGCTTATAAACAATGGAAATTTATTTCTCACAGTCCTGGATGCTGGAAGTCTGAGATCAGAGTGTCAACACGGTTGGGTTCTGGTGATGACCTTGTTCCAGTTTGCAGACCGCTGAGCTCTCATTGTGTCCTCAAGTCATGGAAAGGGACAAGGGATCTCTCTGGGGTCTCATTTATAAAGAAACTAATTCCAATCACGAGGGCTCTGCCCTAATGGCCTGATGGCCTGATAATTCCACCACCTTGGACATTAGCTTTTCAACATACAGATTTTGGGTGGACACAAGCATTCTGACCATAGCACTCACCATTGTACATAAAGCCAAAACTTCTTGGCATAGCATATAAGACTCTTCATGGGTCGGCCTTACCTGCCTATTCAGCCTCAACTACTACCACCTCTTCCTCTGCCTGCTACGTACTGGCCATGCTGAATAGTCACCACTGACCTGTTAATCCTAGAACACACCATCTGTTCTCCCCACTCCCACAAGGATAATAATATAAGCTAATATTCACCGAGCACTAACCAAATGTCAGGGAAGGTACTAAGCACTAGAAACACAAGTATAAATAAGACACAGTCCCTGAACTCAGCAATAGTACGATAGGCAGACAGACATGTGAAATCCTTATTACAATGGTTTGAGATGAACACAGTACCTACAGGGATAGGTACAACACATAATCAGGAACAAGAAATACTAACCAAACCCTATAAAATAGCCTGGAATGTGGTGGGTACTAAACAATTATTTCTTAATACATAAATTACTGACATAATGCCAGATCAGGATAACATTTGAGTAATGTACTATGTAGAAGAATTATTATAAGCTTTCAGAGAGAAGGAAAAGCTTACTGCTTATTGGAAAGGTGACAAAAAACATGTTTTTATAAGATGATTTATAAAAGAATGAGTCCTGCAAGCCATCTCTAGGGGCCTACTAAGCCCCCAGTAGTCCCTACTAAGCTCCGGGTCTTCAAAGCTTTGTAATTTATGCAATGACTATGGCTTCCAATGGCTGCTGATGCTGCCTGACCATAAGAATCACCCTTAATGTTTAATATCACATACATTCCAGCTAGTTCGCTTAGAGGTACTTTGCAGGCATCTTTATTTCAAAAAATCTTCCCAAAGTTCTGATATGCACCCCTGATTTAGAATGACTGCATCGACCTTACACCTCCAAGCAAAAAGCAGCACTGTGATTACTTATTGAGAGGAGAAGGGAAGGGAGACAGAGAGCCTGGGCAAGGTCAACCTTTTGGTAACCTCCTTTCTCTAATGGCAGCAACTCACAGATCTTCCCTGCAGCAGAGGCTAACCTGCTGATGGCCTCTACCCACCAACATTTCAGGTGAGGCTTGCTATCGTTACAGCCTTAAATTGAAGTTGGTATGGGTTGTTTATTTATTTTTGTCCTCTGAATATGTAAAACAAGGTATTGTCCAGAGGTCCTTGAGGGAAAGGTCTCGATTATCTCTTCTTGTTATAATGCTACTGCTTAACAGAGTACAGAAAAAAAGAAGTGGAAAAATGAAGAGGAGAGAGAGGCGAAGGGAGAATTTAATTACAGCCCTCCCCCCCAAAAAAACCCTACTGTTGAGGTGTGTCTACAACACTCCAGTCTAGTCTGGACAAAGCTTTGAGTGTCTTTCAAAAGATCTAAACTCAGGCAGGGTTTTTATCCTTCCCATTTTTGTCCCTGGGAAGACCCTTCAGCCCAAGGTTTCTTATCTACTTTAGTTATTTACTTACAGTAATTAAAACAAAGCCCAAGGGACCCAAGGTGACTCTAAAGTTCTGGTACTTCATGGAAAACTGTTACATTTAATTTTCAATTTTATTCAAAATGCAAACCTTCAGTGTCTTTTCACAGCTCAAAGTAATACGCACAGTCATTGTAAAAATTGAATACCGTATTTTGCCATGTATAATGCACACCAATGTTTTTGTGCATATTATGCATGGGATTATTACACACATGGTATGTAATCATTATACCCATGTCTAATATGCATCCTTATTTTTCCCTCAAAAATTTAGGCAAAAAAGTGCATGTTATACATGGCAAAATACAGTAACACAAAAAAATGAAAAGTTAAAGCAAAGTCCCATCCACCTCTAAGAGAAACCTCTCTGCTACCTATGTGGTGTTAGTTTTGCTAACTTTTATACTCATGTAAACTAAATGTGCTTATTCCATAGATACTATTCTGCAGATTTTTAAAAAAGCACTTTGGCCCCAGCCAGCATGGTTCAGTTGGTTGGGCCTCATCTTGCAAAGTGAAAGGTCACTGGTTTGATTCCCACAACTGATCGATGCCGCTCTCTCACATCAATGCTTCTCCCCCTCTCTCCCTCCCTTCCCTTCTCTCTAAAAAATAAATAAATAACTTATTTTTTAATAAAAAGTACTTAGTAGATTGTGGTATTATTCCTCTGTCGACGCCAGCTTGTCCTTTACTTTAATCTTCAAGTTTTAAATAAAATTATATATTTTAAGATATCAACATGATGATTTGATATACATATACATAGTGAAGTGTGATTACTGCAGTCACGCTAATTAACATAGTTACCTTTCTTGGTGTGTGGTAAGAGCACCTGAAAGCATGTTTCCATCTTTAATACAGTACGATTAACTACAGTCATCACACCGTACATTACATCTCTAGACTTATTCATCCTATGTAACTGCAACTTTGTACCCTTGACCAACATCTCCCCATCTCTCCCACCTTCCCCGCCCATAGTAACCACTCCCCTCCTCTCCACTTTTATGTACTACTGGACATCTTTTAGACTCCACATATCAGTGAGATCATGCAGGTTTTTTTCTATCTTTATTTGGCCTATTTCATTTAGCATAATGTCCTGCAGGCTTATCCACTTTGTCACTAACAGCAGGATTTGCTTTTTGAAGGCAGAATAATATTGCATGGTATTTGTATACCACAATTTCTTTATCCATCCATCAATCAGTGGACACTTACCCTGTCCTTAAAAATAGACACCTATTTTTCTATTGTATGAATGGACATTTGGGTCCATGCCAGTTTTGCTATTACATACAACACTGAAATAAAGACACTTAATTCTTTAGACTAATTACATAGAAGTGAATTCTTGGGTCAAAAATAGTAAATGCATTTTAATGCAAGCTTGCCTTCCAGAAAGGTTAGTCAATTCCGACAGCCTCCATAGTGCAGGAGGCGGCCTAGTGCCTCACAGCTGCAGCGTTTCGGACTGTTAGCAATCTTTTTCATCCTTCATCAGTGTGGTAGCTAAAAAAATACCACCATATTGTCATTATAATTTGTACTTCTCTAAAAAACTTCTCACTTCTCTAATTATTGTAAAATTAAGCATTCTCTCATTTTTATTGGCTTCTATGTGAATTTCTTCTTTTGAAAATTTCTTATTTAAGTATTTGCTCATTTTTGTATTTAAGTGTCTTATTAATTTGGGAAATATTTTGATAGAATAAGTATATGTTCCAACCCTGTGGCTTCTTTGGTTGTTATTTATTTGTTTTTAAAGTTTGTTTTAGCATTGTCAGGTCAATAATTTAGTAGTAGTAGCAGCAGCACTAGCAGTATTTCTATGTGGTCAAACTGATTTGGTTGTCCTTTATTTTTATTTCTTTATTTTTAATTGAATATATTGGGGTGACATTGGTTAATGCCATTCTGTAGGTGTCAGGTGTACAATTCTCTAACACACCATCTGTACACTGTATTGTGTTCACCACCCCAAGTCAGGTCTCCTTTCATCACCATGTATCACCCCTTTGCCCTCCCCTACTTCCCCACACCACTCCACCTACGGTTTTTCTTTAATGTGGTAAAACCCTGAGGCAAACTAAGAAAATCATCCACCCCCACCAGAAACTGAAAGTGATTTTTCTATTTTTTCCTCTAATCATTACATAGTGTTATTTTCCACATTTAAATATTTATTCCTTGTGGAACTTACTTGTCTAATGGCATGAGGAAGAAACCAAATTTCCCTTTCTAAATGGATAGCCAAATGTCCCAACACTATTTTATGAGCTATCCTTCTTTTATTTTCAGATAGGTTCATGTGTTTAGCTACATTCATCTTGTAGGTTAAGTGTTAAATGTCAGCGGATTTAGTCTCAGATTTTTTTTGTAGTTTTAAGCTTACATCCTTTGAGTTATGGGAGGCCAGAAGGAAATTTAGTAGATCTATCTATCACACATTGATCTCCGCAGAGCTAAATAGTCTTATTATATAATCCATTTGTACGAGGTAATGCTCAGTAGAAAGAACACTTACATAGTTTACTCAATTACTTTTCAAACTGCTCTGAAAATCCACTAGACACATAATACGGAGTGATGTAAAAGCAATTACATTGATACTGAATGCAACCGCAATACTGAACTAGCTTAAAATCTGACATTCTGCCTTTAAAAAAAACTACCATTTTCCTTTACTTACTTTTCTAGAGAAGGCTTCCCATTCTCCAATGTGAGACAATTTAAAGTAAGATTTATTTGTTCAAAGCAAATGGCAGGATTCCACCTTTTTTCAATTTACAACAACAGGAATGGACCTAGAGGCTAAGTGAAATAAGTCAGATGGAAAAAGACAAATACCATATGATTTCATTCATATGTGGAATATTAAAAACAAAACCAAGAAACAAACAAAAAGAACAAACTCATAGAGGCAGACAACAGATTGGTGGTTACTAGCAGGGAAGAAGGGTGAAGGGAGGGCGAAATGGGTAAACAGGCTCAATCATTCGTTGACAGATGGAAACTAGATGTTTGGTGGTAAGCACAATGTATTACATACAGATGCTGAATTATAATGCTGCACACCTGAAACTTATATAATGTTATAAACCAATGTTACCTCAATAAAAAAATTTTAAGTTTTGATCAAAGCAAATGTCAAAGGCCAAATGATAATCAAGAAAATTGATAAGTACTTATAACACATTCAGTGGTCAACTAGGGTACTCAAAAAATTAACAGAAAGATAAAAGAATCACAGTACTAATTTTAAACACCATGAAAAATTCATATACATGCACACATTATTTTTACTCAATGTCTAGACATCAATCTTTTGCCATCAATGTATGAAATCAGGCCTACAGAGAAAACCATTTTCTAGTGATAAATCATCAATGGGCTTCAAATGGCTGGTTGCACTAGCACCTGAGTCCTATCCAATTTTTTTTACATTTACTAAGACACGAAGAATTAGTTCAGTTTCTAAGAACCAGTAGGTCAGAGATCTTTGGGGGTTCTATGGAATAAGTATGAGACTTCACAAATCTAAACAGTTTCAAATGTGTCATATGTAAAGATACTAATAATTGTCAGCTATATGTAGATGCCATTTAATAAATAAAATACATATTTCATGTTAAAGCAACAGTGAAATTATAATGGCTTTGGGATTAAGCATTTTAATTACCAGATTAAGATCGTTTTTAACATTGAAATTTTTAATAAATTTTACTTAAAAATGACTTCCAGCCCTGGCTCGCATGGCTCAGTGGATTGAGTGTGGGCCTGGTGAAGCAAAGGGTCGCTGGTTTGATTCCCAGTCAGGGCACATGCCTGGGTTGCGGGCCAGGTCCCCAGTAGGGAACACACAAGAGGCAACCACACACTGATGTTTCTCTCTCTCTCTTTCTCTCTCCCTTCCCTCCTCTCTAAAAATAAATAAATAAATAAAATATTCTTTTAAATGACTTCCACCCTTTAAAAGTCTGACACATACACTTTTAGTCTACTGTTTTCAGTTATCTGTTGCTCTACAACAAATTACCTGAAAACTTAGCAGTCTAAAACAGAAACCTCTTTTTAATGTCTCAGAATTTTGTGGGTTCAATTGGCAAATGGGTTGGCCTGGAGAATCCAAGACACTGTCACTCACATATGTGGCACCTTGGCAGGGTTGCCTTGAATGCTGGGTTCAGCTGGAACTGCAACCAGAGTGCCCACATACAGCCTCTCCAGCCTGGTGGCGTCAGGGTAGTGGGATTTCATAAATAGTGGCTCAGAGCTCCCAGAGTGTCCCAAAAAGCAGAAAGTGGAAACTGCCAGGCTCTTAAAGCCTGGGACTGAAACTGGCACAATGTCACTACCACCATATTCTATTGGTCAATCACACATAGAAACTACCCAGATTCAAGGGTCACAGACAACAACTCTTGAATGGAAAAGGTCCAAAGAATTTAGAGACATCTTTAATTTGCCACATATAGTTACTTCTGGATAGGAACTATTATAGCACTTAAATTAAAAAAGATGCTCAACTATTAATAAATAATCTTACCTTACCCACCCTATTCCTACCTCATCCACCTCCGCCCCAAGTTTAAGTCAGCCATACTGAAGCAATGAAAATCTCAATTAAGAAATTCATATATCTACCCAGTACTGATGGTCATATTCATTTGCAGAGGGGCATGCGTCCTGATTTAAAACTATATTGTAAAGCTACAGTAATCAAAAAATTATAGTACTGACATAAAAATAGGCACATAGACCAGTGGAAAAGAGTAGAGAGACCAGAAATAAATCCACATATATAAGGTCAACTAAATTTTGACAAGTGTACCAAGAACGAACAATAGGAAAAGGATAGTCTCTTCAATAAATAGTATTAGGCAAACTGGATATTTGCATGCAAAGAATGAAACTAGACCCTTATCTTATACCAATCACAAAAGTTAATCTAAGTCAAATTAAAGACTTAATGTCAGACCTGGGATCATAAAATCCCAGCAGAAAAATGAGGGGAAAACTCCTCATCATTGGTCTTGGTAATGATTTCTTGGATAAGACACCAAAACCACAGGCAAAAAAAGACTAAAATAAACAAGCCAGGCTACATCAAAGTTTTGAAAAAACTTCTGCACAGCAAAGAAAATGAAATATAAATTAAAAAGGCAACCTTTCAAATGGGAGAAAATATTTGTAAACCATATATGAGATAAGGGGTTAATATCCAAAGTATATAAATAACTCATACAACTCAAGAGCAAAAAAGCAATAATCTAATTTTAAATGGGCAAAAGACTTGAATAGACATTTTTCCAAAGAAGACCTACAAATGGCCAACAGCTACAGAAAAAGATGCTCAACATAACTAATAATCAGAGAAATGCAAATCAAAACCACAAAAGATGTCATCTCATACCTGTTAGGATGGCTATTATCAAAAAGACAAGAGCTAACACATGTTGGTGAGGATGTGGTAAAAAGGGAACCTTTATACACTGTTGGTTGGAAAGGTCCAGTAATTATGAAAAACAGAGTAGAGGTTCTTCAAAAAACTTAAAATAGAACTAACATATGATTCAGCAATCCCACTCCTGAGTATATACCTGAAGGAAATGAAATCAGTACCCTCGAAAAGGTGTCTGCACTCTCACGTTCATTGCAGTATCATTCCAATAACCTAAATGTCCTTCAGCAGATGAATAGATAAAGACAATATAATATATGATGACACGAAGGAATATTACTCAGCCATACAAAAGAAGGAAATTTTGCCATTTGCAACACCATGGATGCTCTTGGAGGGCTTATGCTAAGTGCAATAAGTCAGACAGAGAAAGGCAAATACTGTATGGTGTCCCTTATAATTAGAATCATTTTTTAAGTTGATTTCATACAAACAGAGAATAGAATGGTGACTTCCAATGGCTGAGGACAGGGAGAAATGGGGAGATGTAAGATAAAGGGTACAAACTTTCAATCACAGGAAGAATAAATTCTGAGGATCTAATACACAGCATGGTGACTATAGTTAACAATATTGTATTATACACTTGAAAGTTGCTAAGAGTAGATCTTAATCATTCTCACCACAAAAAAAAGGGGGGGGGAAGAGTATGTAAGGTGATGGTTGTGTTATTTATCTTGACATTGGCAATCATTCTACAATGTATATGTATATAAAATCATCACATTGTATACTTTAAATACATCCAATAATATTTGCCAAGTTTCTCCCTGATAAGTTGGAAAAGTTGATGGCCATGTATAGTTATTTATATGAAAGTAAGTAAAACATATGAACCATAAATAGCAAAGTTGAGATACTCCCATTAAAAAATAAGTAGTTAGATATATAGGTAGAAAGATAAAGCATAAACAGATGAGAACAAAGAGAAAGAAGGGTTTGCTCTTGGTAATAGGTAATGTATCTCCACCATCTCTTTATTCACAAGCTCTTTCCACACACATAAGCAGCACTCAGATTTCCTCTTCTTTAAAAAAATCCCTCATTCAAACTCATGACCATCTACTAGGTCATGAGATGGTCATTCTCAAGAAGAGGGATCATTCTCTCTCCTTCTTTAAAAAAAAAGCTTCTAAAAAGAGTAACATACATTCACTTTTACCACTTTATTGTCTCTCACTCACGTTTGGGGGATATAGTCCCCACACCTACCACCCCACAAACATAGTTCTCATCTCAATCAGCTCCCTGCAGCCACTGACACTGGTGATCCTACTTATCTGATTCTGGTCTTCCCTGGTTTTTCTTCCTTCCTTTTGTTTTTATCCTCACTCAAGCACATGCTTATTGATTTTAGAGCGGGGGGCAGAAGGTAGGAAGAGAGAGAGAAATAGCAACGTGAGAGAAACATTGATCAGCTACCTCCAGCATATCCCCTGACCCACAACCCAGGCGTGTGCCTGAATAGGAATCAAACCCGCAACCTTTCAGTTTACTGGAAGACGCTCCAACCAACAAAACCACACTGGCCAGGGCTTCTTCCTTGCTCTTTAGTCACACAATTTTAGTTGCCTTTCAAAGTGTGGTCTTTACATGCCCCTATCCTGAGTGTTGACTTTTCAGTGGCCCTATCCTTGACCACTGAAGGACTGTTGGTATTCCTTACGGTTGAACTTTTTCTCCTATTATTTAAACACAGCTTGTTTCCCAGTATGCATTCTGAAAATGCCATTGGCTTGCTTCCCCAGGTTACCTCGACATACAGAGACACAGTCACATGATCTAGGCTCTGCCAATCACAATTTGAATTGGAAGCTGTGCTAGATATTTCCATTTATCCCCTTCTGAATCTATTTCCTACCCTTCTCCACCCTGCTCTGTGCCCAAAGAAGCTGACCTCTAGATTTCACATCCACTGGGCTTCCTTTGCTAGCTGTCTTCCTGTTGTGTTTCGCCAGTGAGAGACACTGGCAGATCAGAGGGCCAGAGGAGAGTGAGGCTTAGGTATCTGTTCTCCCTCCTTCTTCCATGCTGGGATGCAGTGTGGCACTGGCTGTATTCCTCTGGGTAAGGCCATGGCCTCTCTCCTATGATACTGGAGCTGGCTAGGTTCTTGTATTTGCTCCACTAACTTGCCCTGTCAGACCTAGAGGGGGTGAAATCTCCCCTCTGCTGTAAGTTCCAGTGTGCTTCATCATCCCTTCTTGTTCCTTTGACTAGACCCCCCTTTAAATGACCTTTGGTGACCCTTTTGAGCAAGCCATCTACTTCCAGTCAGAAACCTACCTGATACAGAAAGTAATAACAGAATAAGGTAGAAACCTTGCACAGTCCATCCTAGTGAACAGTGGTTCATGTTTGGTGAGGCCTGTGGTCCTGGTAACAATGGCATCTGCAGAAGACCAAGTCACATGACTGTGTAACCTCCATGCTTCAAACTCAATTTCTAGTACTTAGAGCTAAAGCCTTGACAGACATAGGCCTCATTTTCTCTTCTCAGATCACAGTTCATTCTCTCTCGCTCTCCCCACTTCCTTCTTCCCTCCCTCCCTCCATTGAATTTAATTGAAATCTACACACTGATGGCCCATGTCTGTGCACCCAGGAAGGCCTCTGTCATAGCATTTATCATACCGTACTTTTATTTCGGGTTTACTTGTCTGTCATCTCCTCTAGATTATAAACTTATAAAGAGAAGCCACAGTGCCTAAAACCCAGTGTACACTTCACAGATTTTTGTTTCATAAATTACATCTCTCAACACAAATTAAGTTATACAAATGTAAGACAACTATACTGGGGAATAGAAACAAAAGAGCCAAGCTATAACTACTGTGTCTAAGGAGGGGCACAGAGAAAGGAGCAGATGCAAGGTGGGACTGCCAAACACTGAATCAAACATGAGAGTGGTTCTTATGGGGAAATCTGGGGCCCTGGTAGATTATAGGAAAGATCATTTGGGAGCAGTAAAAAGCTTCTTAGAATCACTTAAAGGAACATCATTTACTCAGTCACTTGTGTGAGGCTAGCCCTGTCCACTGGACAAATCTGATTTAGTACTTCAAGGTCCATTTGTACGAGACTGCTTGTCCACAGCCAAACAGGAGAAGGGTCGAGCATCATGTGTCATCTCTGAACAGAAAGGACAGCTATGTATTCTCACTGCTTGGTGTCTCACTAACTCAGAGCCCTTGTGAGGAAGGCAGCATGCCTGTGTTTTTGCTGGTGTCAATGGATGATTTCCAATGACTAATGATGATGCCAACTGGCTTCCAAAGGTTTCATATTTTGTGAAAATAATTCAGAGGCATAAGGTCCAAAAGACACTGCAAGAATATTTCACCAAAAATACATTCTCCCAAGACACTGAGAAATTTTAAATAGAGTAGGGATTTTTTTTTTTTTTGCAAATGTCCCATCTGAATTCAGGTCAAAAATTATTTATTCATCTACTTATCCACTAGTTAACAATTATGAAGCAGTTCATATGTGCCTTGATAGTACAGTGTAAAATAGAGAAATAAGCAGATGAATAAGATTCATTCCTTGCTCTTGATGGATTCATAGTTCACTGGGATAACATATATAACTAATAACACTGTATAACAAACACAATAGTGACACAGTCAAAATGTTGTGTGGAATCATTGGATTGATTTTTTTAAGATTCAAAATACCAGCTGCTCCCCTCTGGGAGTGTATTATACTTCCTCATTCAATTGACTAATAACATAAGATTTCTTGTGACCAATGAAATATGAGCAGAATTGACATGCTCCGCTTCTGAGCTAAGAGCCTTTGCTTGTTTCACTAGATTTTCTTGTCCCTATGCCAAGTGTCCAGCAATATCCCAGATAAAAGCTGCTCTGCCATCCTGGGCCCCAGAGTAAAGACAACTCAGGGGACAGGCACAGCTGACTTGAGCTCCACATGTAACAAATGAGAAATCAACTTGAGTGACCGAGATTCAGAGGCCATTTGTTAGTACAGTATAACCTGCCATATCTTAACTAAAACAACTGTTAGGGAGAAATTATTTTGAGGTGGAATATGAGTCAAATGTATTAAGGAAGTGACATACAGGGTTGGACCTTGAAGGCTGTAGGTGAATGGGTTTTCAGGGCATAGGTTCCAGTGTGAGCAAAGACCCAGCGGTCTGGAAAGATCATCCTGTACAGGGAAGTTACCAACCACAGAGGGTTGTAAAAAGTACACCAGAATCACATATTAGAGATCCACTGGCTATGACAAGGAGTGTATATTTTACCCTATTGCTGTTTAGGAGCAAAGAAAAGATTTTCAGGACCCTAAGTATAAAGCATTGCTTATCTTTTGATGTTTTTATCTGTAATGCTTTAGGCAAGAAGTAGCATGGACAAAGAAAAAACTCTATGGAGTCCCAGGCCTAGAGCTGGGACAAGGGGGAAAGCAAAGGAGTAGACCATGATGCTTGAATGATTTTGTTTATGGTCAATCAGGCTGAAGGCAACAGAAATCACAAAGGAAACATCTAGGGGGTTTTTTGCTCTCTCAAGGTTAGAACCCCTTAAAATGAAAAGAGGCTAAACGATATACTCACGGGGTAATGGAGGCTGAAATGGAGCCCAAACAGACTTGTAGGACACTTGACTCAGCTCAAAAGACAATAGTGGAGGGAAACAATATTAAGTGGCCAATGCAGTACCATTTCCAGAGAAAAGAGCTTCAGGGCACATGGTGAGCTTTCAAAACACCTCGACTTGGCTCTGAATTCAGAACAGGGGAAGAAAATAAAAACAGGGCAGGGTGGGAAGAGAGCAAAAGCGCTGACAAGCACAGTAAAAAGAAGAGTGTGCTGCATGCCAGGACTTTGCCTTGGTAACAGTTCCTTCTTTTCTTGCTCTATTTTACTTCTTAATAAAAGCTCAATTTAAAAGAGTCCTTAAAACTGTCTGCTTCTCACCAAGTTTTTCCCACTGAATTGAGACAGCCTGTTGGTTTCTCTTGGCATATTAGACAGTGATTATATATGAAAAGTTAAGGGTTCTTTTCAAATGTCTATCTGTCCTATTTAGGACCTAATGTCTTGGTGCAACAAAGATCCTAAAGCCATCTGAGAAGGCATATTACATTGGTTTCCCATGCATAGCAACACGGGAATTTAATATGGCAACCCACACTCATCCCAGACTACAATGAAACTGAGCCACAGGCTAGTTACCATTTTTCCTAAAGAATTGTTTCTTCTTTGAAGCAATGCTTTCCGTGCATTGACTCTGCAACCAGTCTCTTCATATTATTTTAAACATGTTACTGGCTGTGTCTTGGCCTACCCAAAACAATTATGCGTCCTCCTGTGAGTTCCCAACACTACCACCTGACATTGAAGAGGAAGTTTGTATACAAAGATCTCAATAAAAGTTTTGGAAGCCTAACAGTTCAATAAGGACTATTCAACATAGGGTTTCAGGGTCAGGGTATTCTCTTCAATAAAAAAAAAAGGGGATCAAGGATCCTACAAGATTGAAAAATGATCTCATTCTCCTCTCCCCATATAATTTCTACTCAATTTTTCAAGACCCAGGACAACTCTAACCCACCACTGACAAGCCTTCTGTAGCATAAACAAGTTGCAGTTCCTCTCAATAGTATTTGTTTATAACTTTTTCTGGCACTTATGTCATCATCTCTATGACTCAAAGTAGAATCATAACTGTAATGATAGCTAACTTAGGTGTGAAAGTATTGTCTAACAAATATATTAACTACAACTATTTTGTCCTCTCTCTCTCCCTCTCCCTCACTCACTCTTTCCTTCTTGATAGAGATATACAAGGTCTGTCTAGAAGGTATCCAGCCATGTAATATGAAGATTAGAGACATTTATTGAAGAAGATACAAGACACAAGAAATATTGTACACAGGACAATGACACCTCAGTCCCCTTCAAAGTAAGTACCTTGGGACCTTACAGTTTTCCCAGTTGCCATCAGCGGTCCCGTCGTATTTTCCTGAATCTTATCAATGATCTGAAATCTCTTTCAAAGCTCTTTCAAAGCTGATTTTAGTTTTGGGGAAAGCCAGAAGTCATAGGGTGCCAAATCTGGGGTGTGGGGAGGCTGTCACCCGAGTGGTTTTATGTTTCACCAAAAAACTTTGCATGAGATGTGATGCATGAGCTGGCGTGTTGTGATGAAGCTGCAATCACCAATTGCCCATAGCTGCAGCCTTCTGAATCATCCAAATTGTTTCTGTGGAGGATAGTTCAAGCTTAATGCAAAATTTGATGCAGATTAGTTGCTCTACTTGCTTAGTCATTTTGAATGCAATGGCTACACAGTACATGTGCTCACTCAACAGCATCTACTGCCCCCACAGATGAGTACAGTGAAGTCATCGTTGTTCATGCATGCTCATTCCAGTCCATTCTCCTTGGGTGTCAGGTTACACTGATGTGGCACAAACTATTCTTGTTATATTAACAATTGCTGGACTTTTTCTGGACAGGCCGTGTGTGTGTGTGTGTGTGTGTGTGTGTGTGTGTGTGTGTGTGCGCGCGCACGCACGCGCACATGCGCATGCATGCGCTCGTATATATATATAGAGAGAGATGTGGTATCTCTCTACTTCTATAGAGACACAAGAGATAAACAAACATGAAGGTTACAAATATGTTTAAAACATTCAAGAAACTTATGTAAATTGATAATCTGATCAATTTACTTTCAAGTTCAACTTGAAACTAGATTACTTTGTTATCCTGCTAAGTGACTCTAAAATGATCAGTCCTTAGTTTAAAATAATGCAGTTCTTTGTCTCATTATACTGATTTAGATTAAATTACATTTTAATTTATTTAGAAATTTCTTGGTTTTTTTGGAAATTTCAAATAACATTAATTGGATGGTATGAGATTTTTATGCTTGTTAAAGAGAAATGAATTGGGAAAAAATGATTGAGATATTATTCCATGTCATTTATGTAAAGTTATATTTCTGGTAATAAGACAACAGGAAAAATGCCCCTAAAGTCTCTTCAGCTTAATTCAAACATGGACTCTGAGGTACCTGGCAATGGACTCAAAGGGCATTTATCCCAATGAGTATATGCTACCGCCACCTCACTTTTCCACTGGTAGCATTTCTACTAGAACCAATTGAGACACAAATCCTCCCAAGAGATTTTCCTTTTTTTTTGACTCAGCATGTAAGCAGGCAGACTGGTGCTGGTGTCTCACCCATTTTAGAAGCTCCTTATAACAGCAGTGCCAGAGGCTTTGTAGACAGTATAATTACTTGCCCTCAGTTTTATACAGCTGCTCTGAGCAAATTTCTCTCTTCTGCTTAAAAAAACAAAACACAAAACAACTGTCTGACTTAGTGCCTATTTTGCTTTCTGTCTCTGCTACCCTATTAGAAGGTAGTTGTCTCCCTTCATATGTACTTCTACATGCCTCCTTTGAGGAAATAGAGTTGGAACTCTTCTTGGAGAAAGCTCACCTGAGAGGTATCTACCACCTTTTCCTAAAGAGTCTTTCCACTGTGGTATTCTAATGTACTGAAAGGAGGATTTTGCATAGACCAAAGACATGTTTGAGTGTTTACTGGACTTTGAACCTGACCAAACAAAAACCACAGAAGGCAACCGCTTATTTTTTTAAGGATGAATGAATCCAGTTACATCTAATGTTTTGAACCATTTTTCACATGAGTTGGTTTCATTGGAGACATTTGCTCTGTTGTTT
>PVKM010017518.1:0-25824 GCA_004027735.1 Carollia perspicillata
AACAAGTATAAAGGACACATGGACAAAAACTAAGGGGGGTGGAAAGGGGAGGGAGGTGGGGAGCACTGGGGGGTGGTCTGGGATGGGAGTAAATGACAGAAAACTGTACTGAAAAACAATAAAAAAAATAAAACTTTAAAAAAAAAAAAGAAAAAAAAATTTTCCCAAATGTCTTATAATTTATCATTTTATAGTTGATTTATCCAAATCAAGATCCAAACACAGTTGATATTATGTATCTTAAGTCTCTTTGTAATAGTTTCTCTTCCTTCCTTGTTTTTCTTGCCATTTATTTATTAAATAAACTGCGTAATATGCCCTATAGAAATTTCTACATTCTGGATTTGGCTAATTACATCTCTATTGTTTAACATGGTCCTCTTTCTCCCATGCTTCTTATAAACTAGCAGCTAGATCTAAAGGTTGATCAGAGGCACATTCAGATTTCGGCTAGAAACTTCACAGATAGTTCTGTACCTTTCCTGTTGTGTCAAATTAAGATGCATGTAGTATCTACTTCTTTTTCTTTTTGTAACATCAATATTGATCAGTGGGTTCAGGGGTTATTAGCCTAATCTATCAGTTATGAAGTTCCCCACCAGCCTTCGACCTAATAGTTTTAGCAGTCATCGATGATTACTGCCTAGACCAGGTATTTAATTAAGGGTAACATAATGGTAATATTTTATTTGTATCATTCCTTCTGCATTTATTAGCTGGAATCCTTCTAAAAACAAGATTTTGTCTAAACCATCTATTTGGTTTCTCTGCAATGCCTTTCCTGGAAAAAACCTGTAAGATAAATGCTTGATAATATCTAATTTTTAAGGGAGTGCCAGAATGGACAATCTGTCTCCTGAACACAAACAAAGACCACCTTGTGTGTACTCAGTGAGTGTGACTTCTCAACTGCACTCAACTTAGTCCTCAAGTTACCAGTTCAAATAGTCAGCCTACAATAGGGAACTCATTTTTAAAGAATGAAAGAAAGCCAGGATCCAACATAACTATGTCAACCTGATATCAGTTCTTCAGATTTATGCCCTATTATATCAGTCCAAACTCCTCAACCAACCTCCCCAATCCCTTCACTCTGAGAGTCTGCCTTGTCCTATGTGACTAACACAGACCAGCTTCTCATTCTCAACTGTGTCTTTGGTTGAGTGTTCTGCACACCTGCCTCTCTCCCTGCGAAGAGCTAAAGCCATCCTTCTCCCCCTCAGGAGTAAGCACACCTCCTGCTCCTGCTGTCTAGCACCCTCCTTTCCTATAAACTGTTTTCCTCCCCACCCTATGGATTTCTACACGCGGTTGCCAACTACCAGATAATGTGTACCCCTGGCCACTAGCATAAGGGTGTCACCCAAGCAGGGCCAAGCAGAGCCACTCCTGGGATTTTGAGATGCAGGCCAGGGGGAAGAAAGTCAGGACCTCTCCCGGGGGTTCCTGGGTTCCTGGCAGCCACACCCTGGCCAAGCAGAGGAAGCTGACAGGGAAGCAGAGCTTGGAGACAGAGAGTCTTGGTAGTACAGAAGTTTCCAGTTTGGGCTTCCCTGAGACTCACCTCACTTCCTGGCTATGTAAACCAATAAATAACCCTCTACACAGTTTAATTTCTATAATTTACAATGAAAAGGCACAATTTATGATACAGTCTCTACCACGATTCTTGAAGGCTATGATCGCATGACCTCTTCCTTTCTGGTTTCTTGTACTTGCTTTCTGTACCAATAACACTTACTTCATCACATACTGTCCTGATTTTTGTGTCAAATATGTGTTTGTTGCCGTCTTTTGTGGCCTTACATGCATATATTTTACACACCTTTGAAAGCCCCCCCAACAGTCCCTAAAACAGTGCTAACAGAGCCTCAGCACATCAATAACAATGGCCATGGACTGAAGACTACTTCCAGGTTGAGCGCTTCACATCGGCTCTTTCATTTAACCCTCACAGAAACTCCCTGGGAGGAGCATTACTATCCACTTCAACATGAGGAAGTGAAGGGTCATCAAAGCAAACTTACTTGTCCAAAGTCAAACTTACTTGTCCAAAGTCATACATTTACTACATGGTAGAGCAGGGATTTGAACAGGAGTTCATCCAAATTGTGTCTTCTTTCCACTATGCTCATGCTGCCTCCCACAATAATAAATACTTGCTTATTAGCTTACCAAAGAGAACAATTGACCCAAGACCTCCATGTAACGTCTGACTTTCCACTAATCCCAAAGTGCATGTTCCTCCATCATTAAAAATAATAGTATTAATATGTCAACGCATAAATCAATGAGCCATGTGAAAATCAGAATTTTGAAGAAAGTTATAATACAATTTCTCCAAAATTACTACTGGAAGCCTAAAGACTAAATGCTAGCATTTCCCTTAAAGCAATGGGTAAAAGGAATGAATATTTAAGACCACTCTGTCAAAAGAAGTCGTACACAACTCCCCTGGCAGTAATATTTCAAAACGGCTAAAAGAGATTTGTGAGTACCTGTCAATGTGTGACATGCTTACAGCTCTCCGACTGCTCAGAGGAATATTCCTGTGTCATTATTAGACACTAATAGTTATTGAGCACTCCCATGGCTTACAGGCAAGAACAGAAGGCCTTTAGGAAGAAAACGGCTCTGTCTTCGTGGCTTAGCAAAGGGAGAGGCCAGGAGGACAGTAGCGGCAATTTACTGGTAGAGAACCTGAAAGTAACAGTTCTCATTTCTACATGGATTACATCCTTCAGCCAAACCTCCCATTTCCATACTCGTGCCTCCACTTCCTGCGGAACAGGTCCACATGGACTTCCAGCCAGCAAATTAACTTGGAGGCAACAACAGTGGTTCAGCACCTAGCTAGGAACCTTCTGTGGAAGTGTCCCATTAAGGCACTTACTGGTTGCTTGTTTCTTTTCTTTTTTTTTCTTTCCTTTCTCATTTTTCTCACTCTACCTGAGGCCCTTACACTACATAGGCACTCTTCTCGGAATTAAAATGGGTGATCCTAGAAGGCCAGAAGACATCAAAGAGGCAGAGTCCTTATATATAATTTAGCAACAGCAAAGCCAAGGGGAATGGATGCTTGACACATAATGAAGAACGGGATCATCCCTGGCGAGACAAGATTTTGCCAACTGGAACAGTCTGATGAGCAGCAGGCCCTGACGAATACATTGCTGTCACAGACTCGAGAATACCTCAAATGAGATCTTATACGTGAAAGTGCTTTGTAAACTATGAACAGCCAATTTCTTCTGTTACTGATATGGCTATTACAAAGGCACAGATCTGGGGAACAGGTGGTTGTATGGTGACAGAACTAACTAGCTCTGGATAGACACAGTCTTCAGCAAAGAAAAAAAAGAAAAGAAAAGAAAAAGAAACAGAGGCCTCTCAGAGGGTACAACAGAAAAAAAAGAAAGACCAAACAACCAAGGGGAAGTGGGGAATGAAGGGCTTCAAGTTAGCAAACTCCCACTCAATTCAACAAATACTTACTGAAGGTCAGGCACTGGCCCACGTGGAGATACACAGTCAAAGACAGCCAATAGTAATTTAGCCAAAGGTCCCAGCCCTTCATGGAGCTTTATATTCTTATTCAGGAAGACAGTCAGAACACAATGCACCTGATGAGTAAGTCCTGTGGAGTAGGTTAGAAGGTAAGTGCAGGAGCTCAGGGTAAGGAGGATGGAAAGTACAGGGCAGAGGGTTTGCAATACTTTGAGTTTAAAAGATAAGCCAAAGAGCAGGAAGAGTTCTGATGGCCAACGATGTTCCTCAAAAACTACATCAATTACAGGAAAAATAAGGAAAATCATACTGCACTTAAATAAAATTTGCATAAAATTTGGCAAATTCAAATTGCCTACATATAGCTCATTTTCCATATCTCTTCCCCTTCACCCTTGTTCAAAATTATTGATGCAAATATGCTACATAGCATATTTACAGAGGAAGATATGAAGAGACTTAGCCAGGGGCCAAGAGAAGGGTTTATAAGAGATAAGAGCAAAGCTGATAACAGCAAAAATAGTTGCAAACCAGTACCTCAGGAAAGGGCTAATTCAACGGGACTTAAAATATGACTCAATGTTTTTTCTTAGGAAAAGTTGGCTCTAGGTCAGGGATGATACATAGGTTTCATTTCTAGTAAGGACCTCAAACGACCAGCAGTCTCTCTGGAGTACTGCATTGATTAAAGGGTTCTAGGCCCTGTGGGGAACAAATTAGACATTTCTTCCACAGGCTCAATACCACACTGACCTTTCCTTTCTGAGGTAGATCTTGGTACTTTAAAATGTATACATCCCAGTAAATATCCACTGGCCACCTACTAAATGTAAGGCAACATGGAGAGCAGTAGAGGATTTGGCAGTATAGAGCTTGGTCTGCCTCCCAAAGGAGTTTATAATCTAGTTGGAAACAAGGACAAATGTATAAAGATAACACTAGAAGTCAGAAAATGACTAAGTTCCTAAAATTTCAGTACGGAGATTCAGATAACAGGAAATTACCACAGGAAAAGGCAGCCATGAAAGGCTTAGGGGAGGACATAGCCCCTGCTCTAGGCTTTGAAGAATGCACATTACTGAAATAACTGGAAAGATGAAGGATTAGTCCCAGGAGAAATGGAGAAAAAGGAACAGGAAGGGTGTGGCTCAGGAATGAGGAACAGAGACTGGCACAGGGCAGCACACATAGATGCCTCTCAGATTAGTCAGGGTTTTCCAGAGAAACAGAACCAATGGGAGACAGACTCATAAAGGAGAAAGAGACAGGGACAGAGAGACCGATTTAGTATAAGGAATTGGCTCATGCAATTAGGAAGGCTGAGAAGTGCCAGCATCTGCAGTTAGCAAGGAGAGAAGCAAGATAGCCTATAGTATAGTTCAAGCTCAAGTCCAAGTTTGCGTCCAAAGAAGGCAAAGAAGATCGATGTCCTAGCTCAGACACAGTCCGGCAAAGAGAGTGAATTCTCCCTTCCTCCGCCTTTTTGTTCAATCCAGGTCTTCAACAGAGTGGATGAAGACCAACCGCAGTGGGAAAGGCAATCTGCTTTATTAAGTCAACAGATTCGAATGTTAATGTCATTCAGAAACACACTCGCAGACACACCCAGAATAATGTTGACCAACTATCTGGGCTCCCTAAGGCTCAGTCAGGTTGGCACGTAAAATAAACCATCACACCTTGAGTTGAGTCATTACCCAGTGGGCAACAGGGCCGTGATCAGCAGCATGGCCAGAGCCGTGCTTTACACAATCAAACTGCCTATGGCACGGACTGGACTAGAGAAGGAAAAACTGGGGCCAGAAATAAGATTTAAAAAATTATAATTGCCCACGTGGTAGTAACAGGCAGATCATCAACAAACATGTATGGGAATTCTATTCAGTATAAAGGTTCTCTGCTAGAGGATTAAGATGCAGAGTTACTCTTGCCATTCTATTTGATTTGATGTCAGGATCCAAATGTAACCCTATCCAGCAGGAACTGGCAGAGCAAGCCTAGGATTACAAAAGTCAGCAATGAAACGAGAAGGCAGATGCAGAAATTATCCACACAGGGAAGGCAAGTTGAGAGAGTTTGCTCCTGGCTCGCCTACACTGAGAGGAGCTCAGAGGACAGTAGGCTGGGTCAGTCCGACTAGAGTCAGGAAGCCTCATCAAACCCACCAGTTGCGTCACTCGCTGTGAAGGAGAGACCACGCTCCTCAGTGACCAACCAACCCTAAAATATGACCAAGAGGCAGGATTGCTTTAAGACAAAAACGAAGGAAAGCAGCAACAAAATCGGTATACAGACACTTTAACACAAGTTACAAACTGATTCACCAATAGCAACTCCTGGGTCTACTTTTCACCTGCAAGGTCCTGCACTGTGCAACACAGTGGAGGAGAGCAAGGAGGAAATTCAGAAAAGGTCAAACTTCAGCGGATTTTTATGTGTTTAATACAGCGCAGGTAAACAGCAGGTAGTCCGGTGTTTCCTGAGGCAAATCAAGGTTAATGAAGATCCCATGTCAGATTTTACACGTGTCCAAACTACTACATCTTGCTTAAAATCAGCGAAAATATAAACATTTTGTAATGTATACAACGTCATGTTGAGAGATTTAAAATATTCAACTTACAAAGAAGTGACTTCAGATTAGAGAATAGTCAATAATCAAGAATAATATATTAGACAGTAGTCCTCCCATAAAAAGATCAAAATGAGTATATGCAAACTATAAAGTTTAGCCCATCCTAAGAAATTGTTTAAGAAAATTTATCATACAAAAACATTTTTTCTAATAAAATAAATATGGACAGACATAACTTCATTTTGAGGATGCATGAAGTATTCATGCTAAATGACCTACTGAAAATCACATTTTCAAATCATAGCTTATATCACTATATACTTATGCAAGAATAAACATGTATATATAGATTTATATTTTTCTATACTCATTCTGATATATTACAAAGAAAATCAACCTAATGAATAAGCTTTAAGTACAAGTTCCTGGAACACAAACAAAACTGAAGACACTAATTTTGAACAATGAAACATAATCCTTCAACTGAGTGGTTATGAACAAAGCTTAGTCTCAATGAAAATATTAACCAGCTCTCTAAGACGGTCAACAAGAACTTGCCACAGGAATTCCTGAAGTGTTCCTCCTTCAATGAGCCAGAGTCATGAAATTTAGCCAAAAAACCTTACTTCACACTTTCCACACACAGAAGAGTGAAATCAGTTCCTGGCACTTTCTAAAAGCCTAAAGATCTTCAAATTTACCTATTACTAACATTTCAACAGAAGTAAATTTTAAAGATACAAGAAGAAGAGCTAAAATACACTCATCCTGTATTCTGCAAAGCTTAGTGGAGTCTCTGAACTCCTTAATGGCATGTCCTAGAATAATGCTAACAAAATGTTTAAAAAAAACCCTATGCTCCATAAAAGCTAATTAGCAGCTTGCCAACAACTGCAGAGTATTTTTATAGCTGTTATCAATTACTATCTTCTCTTGGGAAAATATTTTAAACTGAAAAGAACCTGAAACGTCAGGAAATGAGGAGAGAGCTCAGAGTCTTTTGCTCCTATGACCTCCTGTTTCGATGTCTGGTCATCTATTAATAGTTTCTATCTTTGGTCTTATACATTCAGGGGAAAGGGTATTAATATAGTTTTCATTGGAGGTACACTATTAGAGGAAGTATAAATTAGAAAAATTTAGTATTTTCCTATCCCTGACTCTTTCACAAAATTTTCCCACAGAAAACACTCACGCAAGTGTACTTTAAGGATACTCTTTAAAGCACTGTTCTTAGTATTGAAAAATGGGAAGCAACCCAAATTTCCAACAATAGGAAATTGTTTAAATCACCTGTGATGCAATCAATACGTACAGCCACAATGCCCCATGTGTATGGTCATGGAAACATTTTCAAGATACCTTAGGTTAAAAACTGAAGCCAAGTTGAAAGTAGGTTAGTGTTGCCCCAGTGGTTATTAATGATCACAATAACAGTAAACATATTTTAATGTGGAAAGGAATTATGGGAGAAAAGCATATACCTATTTATAGCAGCTTCTCCAGAATATAAAATTACAGTGTGCTATTATTTTCAAAATTACATTATTTCTTGTAAGTTTGAATGTCAAACAATATAGACTGTGTGTATAATCAGAAAAAAACAAAGTGTTAAGTTGGCGACATAAGTGGAGTGGAAGTAGGAGAGAAGCTTACGTATAAAGAAAAGGAAAACTTGGGGTGTTAAGACTTGAATGAAATAGCTCTAAAATGTCATCTTTCTGTATCTCTTTTTCGGAAGACAGCTATATCCTTATTCTCAGAACTTCAAAATGAAGCAGCCGACACAGAGATATTGGAAAAGCTTCCTTAGCATCTTCTGTTAGTCACAGCTTCGCAGGATAAAAGTTTAGCCCAAATTCCAGTATTTATCAAATTCAACTGAGCAACACTGTAAATTCCTAAAAAGTTGCACACAAACTGCCTAGGTGTCTCCAATTCTAATTGAAAGTTGTTACAGAATTAACCAAAAATGTTGTCTGCAGACTAAAGATATTTGAAGCATTTTCATAATGGAAATATGACTAATTACAGAAACCACTTTTGAATCCACAGTCCTGTAACCTATTCAAGCATTGTAAAAACTAGATAGGAGAAGTGAAAATTGCCTAGAAAGGTAATTGAGGAATTACAAGCCTGGACAAAATTTCCACCTGCCTGGGGAGGGCTGTGAACTTGTGCTAGGAAGGGTTTGTTTCTCCAGCCATGTGACCTTCACAAAACATTTAAAGTCCTATACCTCAATTTCCTCACCTGCAAAATGAAAGAACTGGGAATAAGCAATCTCTAATCTCTTCGTCTCTAAAATTCTGAAAACAGACCTTTACTCTGTCCTTGCCAAAAGATATTTTTAAAAGAATAAGCATGGCCTTGGCTGGTATAGCTCAGTGGATTGAGCGTGGGCCAGCGAACCAAAGCGTTGCTGGTTCGATTCCCAGTCGGGGCACATGCCTGGGTTGCAGGCCAGTTCCCAGCAGGGGACGCACCAGAGGCAACCATACATTGATATTTCTCTCCCTCTGTCCTTCCCTTCCCCTCTAAAGATAAATAAATAAAATCCTTAAAAAAAGAATATGCATGCACTTAATATAAGGTATAAAGTTATAAGGTACTAGCCAAAAACAGTAGACTCCTGCCTGGCTTCCCCTAATCCTAAGTCCTTCTCCCCAAAAGATGCTCCTTCAACTTTCAAAATGTTTCCTCTAGTAACTACTTCCATATTTGTAAATCACACACTCACATTCCTATGTCCTGATTTTTTTTTTAACTTTAGACATTACCAAAGTTTTCTATTCAATTTATTGGGGGCATTTATTCATCCAACCCACCCATCTCTCTAAGTACAGCTACACTGTGTACAGGCAAAGGATATAAATATTATACACACATATAGATATGTGTAGTCCTGTCTCCAATTATGGACTGTCTGCTTAGTAAGAAATAAGATCCCTTTGCACATCCAAACACTTCACAAGAGGTAGCAGGAAAAAAATTTAAAATGTGGCCTTATCTAAATCAGAAATCCTGAATTCAGGTTTGAATCTACCACATTCAGGAGCCAAGTACACCCCTAAAAGTTGCTTATCTTCTCATCTGTTTTCCTCTTGTGTAGTCGGCATAGAATAGCACCCACTACAAAATAGTTAAATCACAGCACATTGTTATTCATAAAGCACTACAGAAACGTTATTTTCTGTTATTGTCTTTACTAGGAGATCCCCATAAATGAAGTCCCTGAAGTACTGATCACTCTTCAGCACTGTTCCCCTACCTAGACTAAAAACCAAGAGTTGGAAGTAACTGAGAGTAAGAGTGAAGTAGATGTAAATTGTGTTCCAAGGTCAGAATCTGAGAGTCTAGTTCTTTAAAGGGCCAACGTGTTGCCCTATGAGACAAATGTACACAGAATAAAGATCAAGCATCTAAGGAGGGATCCAAGAGAACAATTTTGTTTTATATTTGGAGAGACAGGAAGCTTTCTTATCAAATTTTCTCCTTAACAGTAATACAGAAACTGTTTCAAAAGTCACTCCTTAGGCAACTCTCATTTGTCTCTCCTAATATGTACGTACCTCTACATATCTGAATAATTTATTTGTATACCAGCTTCTTGACTTGTAGGCATTATCTACTGACTTCCTATTACAGAAGACAAAACTGCACAGAAACTGTTTTGAACCAAACTTGGGAGGTTATCATGAAGAACTGTCCAGCAATACATCACTCTGACTCTGCAGGAAAGCAGTCCTTTCATTTCCAGCCTTCGAAGGCCTGCATGAAAAGCAACACAACCTACAGAGTCTCCACGCAGAGGCAAGGAAGAAGCTAGTGAGGCAGCTGGGCCTAAATTATTAGGCTATTCTAAATTTCCTCTGAATCTAGTTCACTGACTTTTGGTTTCTCTTGCCTTTTCTACCTGCCCCACACAGCTTAATCCTGTTCCAAAAGCTACAGGATGAATGACAAAGAGGACCCCAAACTTAATTTATTTCTAGACAAGCATGGACACAATTCTTACGAGCTCCGTAGTAAGGGATTAACTGGAACTAAAAACAAACAAACAAACAAAAAAAAAAAAACCCGGCCTTTACTCATTTCTGTCCAGAGAAGACCACTGAAGTTCTCCAAATGCGGACTTCAGCTGTAGCTCACCAGGCTTGGGCAGCTTCAAGGATAACATCCTGTCTAGTGCCAGGCATACAACAAACCTGAGGGTCAAGCAGGTGACCCTGCCAAGCAGGCAAGATACACTAATTAACGAGAGGAAATCTTTTCCCTCATTAACCAGTGGCATAAAGGTGATTAAACAGGAAATACTTTTCAGTGACCCACATAATTTCATCAGAGCTGCTACCACTGGTAGCAGAGGGCACCTGATTTCCCAATGAGATGAATTTGATAGCAGGACCCCTTCTGAGAAGTGGGGGAGTAGTGCCAGTTGTTGGGGAAGCAACAATTGGTATGCGTTGTTTACTACTCCTCAGAGCTGCCTCTCCTCTGTCTGGGGCTCCTTCCCCCAGGTGGCATTTCCCCTTCCCTGGACGACTGAGGCACCTGCTGAATGGTGGAGGCGGGATCGGCGAGTAATGGGTGGATCCAGGTGGGTGGGCCAGAGCTGGGCTTATTCATCAAGTCTGCTCCTGTGATGCCCAAAGCCCCTAGCAAACACGGCTGCCACTGTTGCCACCAACCCCTCGCTCCGGCCGCGATTGAAATAGGACAGAGGATAGTTCCACTCTCTAGCAGAAGTGGGGTTAACAAGGGAGCTTTGTTGAGGTCGAGGCGGGACACACACAAACACACCATCGGCAACAATCAGCACGACGAACGAACGTCGTTTCGCTTGGGAACTTTTTAAATTGAGCGACAGCCACTACACGAGTAAGTCCTTACAACGATAAAGTGCTGCAAACCTCAAAGCCGTGCCGCCTCTGTCTCTTGTGTAAACGAGGAGGTTTGGAGAGGAAAACTGAGCCCCAGATCCCTGTTCCTCCCGCAGGACCCAGCTCTCTGACCCCGGGGACCAAGAAAAGGGGTGAAGAGCCCTTCTGACATCTTTCTCCGTCCAAACGAGCTGGCTCGCTCTCTCTACCCCGGGGCTGTCACTGAGTAACGCCCAGTCCCTCGGCTCTGGGAGCCACCTCCTACCTGCTGTGACTCGGCGCACCGGCGATCTGGTTTGGGATATTCCCATTGGGTCCTCCACCCCACCCCCACCCCAAACCTGTTCCTCCAGCCCAGCTGGGGGAGGGGGTGCAGAAAAGGTAGGACACGTCTACTCCTCCTCCCTTAAGCCCCTAAAATTGAAAAAATCCCTCAAGTGCAAATCTCACAGCAGCATGCCACGTACCTGTCTCCCTGGCCGTGGCTCCTCTTACCCGCGTGGTGTGGGCCTTGCCCGACAAATGTCCCGGGACAATCCAGAAAGTTTGTGCCTGGACTTGAGGACGCAGACGCGGGGCACCACCTGTGCTGAGTACCGAGGTAGGGGAGCCGGCTCCTCCCCGGAGACCTTGCAGGTCTCTGCCCGGCTCCTCCCCGCCCGCCTCCACCTCAACAGCAGGGCCAGGGGAAGGAAGTACCAAGCTGGAGGAGGTCTGAGGGCAACTTTTCTTTTCGAAGGATCACCAGCGGGTGGCTGAGCCTCGTGGGTCCCGGATTCGCTCCCGCCCCCTCCGCTCCCCTCCCCTCCCCTCCACGAGCTTCTGGAGGGCGGACCGGACCAGGGCGGGGACCAACCTGCCACTCGGGACTGGGAGCCAGGCTGTCGCCCTGGCCCCGCCCCTGCACCCAGGACACGCTGCGCCAGGTGCCAGTTTCCAAGGTGAAGGAGGAGGGGCCTCTAGCAGAAAGTTTCCACTGAAACCTACACCTCTGCGGAATGGAGGGCAACTCGCCCTTGGGGGCTTGCCCCTCGCGGGATCCACACTCCACACACACAGCGCCCACGGGAAAATGAACCTGCGAAGTGGAGGAAGTCAGACAACTCCGCACACCACCGACGCTTTCACTTTCTCACTTCCCAAAGGTTTGACCGCAGCTACTGGCTCCCCCCACACACACACACACTCTAATTCCTTCCCCAGCTCCCCCGCCGCCCGTGGTTTGAATTTTAAAATGTTAATAAAGTCCCAAGAGAGCTGAGTCAAGCGATGGAAATGTTCCCCTGTTATTCTACTGGCAAAGTCCCTGTAAGTGGGCAGGGAGAGCCTGGGTCTCCAGACGTTCCTGCCGGGAGGAGAGGGGGCCGGTGTTAGGGTTCTTTTTTTAAGGGGCATCGGTTATCAGAGCTGTTTGTGAGTATATGTGTGTGCGTGCCACACGGTTCACGAGCACCCCAAAAGTGAGTGCTCTTTAACTTGGATTGTTCGGCAACGAAAAGGAAACTTTCCCAACTCAGGACTCTCCGGCAGATGGACAGGTTAGGAAATTATTTCCTTACCGCGCTGGTTGGTGGCGATGGCCTTTGGCACTGCTCCTTGCCTCAATATCCTTCCCAGAGCCCAGGCCTGGGACGGCTTGGCCCCGAGTCCGCCGGACGCCCGGCGTTCGGACACGGAGCAGTGCCCACTGCCGCCCTGGCGGCGCCCCTCCACTGCCCCTTCCTCTGTCTCCCACTCCCCCTGCATGCTGGGGCGGCGACGTCCACGCTCTGTTTTCTGGACATGAAATGCAGGAGGAGGAATCAAATTCTTGGTTAGAGGCTATGCTGGCATTTCCAGGGCCCTGTGGTTGGTGTGGCTGAAACTCGAGGTGAGCCACAATCTGGGCAGGTTGGGTCACACCACGCTTGCAAAGGCGGATGTGGAGCGGTTTCCACCGACGCAGCATCCCGCTGGCGCCCCGCCAAATTCTCCTTTGGAAAAAAGCATCTTCCTCCCTTCATTCTCCATGAATGGCATCCAGGGATAACCCAAATTACGCGTAAGTAGTTTCAAATTCCCTCTTGCAACCATGGCAATACAATGATGCAAACTTCACGCTCCCTTCTAAGGCTACCACCCTGGTGAGCTTGTGCCTGGCAGCAGAGACGCGGGTGCGCTTGCTGCCCATACCTCTCGGGACTCACCAGCCTGTCACCTGTAACAAGTGCAGACAAGCGGCTCGTAGGGAAAAGCTGGGGTTAGACGAGGGAGATAGAAATGAAAGTAGAAGCCAGGAAGTTGTGCACAGCATGTCACCTTGGCCTGCCCTGACAATTGGAATGTGTTGGAATCGTTCATTTATTCAACCAATATTTGTTTATTTGAGTGCTTTATGCATGTCAGGCATTCTTCTAGTGGTTGGGGACACAGCAGAAAACAAAAACAAAACTCTTAGCCTTCCTAGAGTTCACCTTCCAGATAGGAGAAACAGATGATAAATAAACAGGAAAACATGTGGGAGCCATGTGATAAAAAATGCTATAGAGAAAAATTAAACAGTGGTGGGGGGGAATATGAGGAATATGACAGGGATCTCTTCCGAATAAGGTGATCAAGGAAAGCCTCTGAAGGATGTGACATTCGAGGAAAAGCTGAAGGAGATTAAGCGGTAAGATATCTGTGCAGACAACTTGTGAGGCAGAAAGTGGGTACGGACTCTGAGGCCAGGCTGTGAGAGTGGAGAAGATGAAGTCGGAGAAGATATGAGTGACTCATCCGGTGAGGATTTTACTCTGAGTTGAGAGTCATTGGAAGGTTTGGGGCAAAAAAAATGACATCTTCTGACGCATTGTAACAGCATCACTTTGCTGGGTTGAGAATAGCCAACTAGGAGGTAAGGGCTGAAACAGACAAATTAGAAGGCTATTGAAATAACTCAGGAGCAAGAGGATGGTGACTTGGACCAAAGAGATGGAGTGGAGGTGATGAGCTGGCAGGGAATCTGAACAGATTGGATGTGGAGGACGAAAGAAAGAAAGCAAGGATAGCTCTGAGGTTTGGAAGACTTGAGCAGCTGGAAAGATGGAATCCCCACAACAAACGTGGAGAAGACTTTTAAAGGAGCAGGATGGGGGTAAAATCAAGAAAGCCACAAGGAAGACAGGAAAGCAAGGACACATAATTTGAATGATCTTCAGCTTACAACGTGAAGGAAACACTACCTACTTCATTAAGGTTCTTTTAAGGACACCACGAATTAATATAGTCAAATGTCTAGCACAGGCCCTGGTGTATGGCAGGCACTAAAGAATGTTAGTTTCCTCTCTACAAATATCAATTTCATACATGTCCATCATGCCCTCTGTGGCATGGGTGAAACACAGCCATTGTCTCAGAGGAAATAAGTCTTACTAAAAGTAAAGGAGAGGGAAAAGGAAAAGGAAAGAATGGACGTGAAGTGAAAATAATAAATTAAGTTCAACAAAGGTGCCTAATGGACTCTGTCTGTGATAGTGGCTTCTCCTAAGTTCTGATTCCTCAAGAGGACAAATAAAGTATCAAAGTTTGCTAGTTTGGAAAAGGAGTTTGAAATATAAAATCTGAAATAAAGCAGAAAAATTCAGGGTATATGTAATAAGCAAAGAATTTTGGTTGCTACTTCTTGCAGAGAATTCTTTCAAATAAATAAGAACATAGAAATATAGTCAAAGGATGTGAACAGAGAATTCTGGGGGGAAATGGATAGAATATTTACTTTGGAAGTCCAACCATACTAGCCCTGACCAGTATGGTGCACTGGGTTTGAGCATGATCCCACAAAGTGAAACATTGCCAGTTCAATTCCCAGTCAGGGCACATGTCTGGGTTGCAGGTTTAGTTCCTGGTTGGAGCATGTACAAGAGGCAACTGATCACTGTTTCTCTCTCACCTGGATGTTTCTCTTCCTCTCTCCCTTCCCCTCTCTCTAAAAATTAAATAAATAAAATCTTTTTAAAAGGTCCAACCCTACTAATTAAACCTACAATGAGAGGTAATTATTTTTAGTTATACATTTTGCAAAGATTAGAAAAAATAATTATGCCAATTATTGGATGCTGGATAATATTAAACCATGCTGAAGGAAGTATAAATTACAATAACTTTTAGCAATTTATATCTAAACCTTTAAAATGTATATACTTTTTTAAAAAGATTTTATTTATTTATCTTTAGAGGGGAAGGGAAGGAGAGAGGGAGAGAAATATCAGTGTATGGTTGTCTCTCGTGCATCCCCTGCTGGGAACTGGCCTGCAACCCAGGCATGTGCCCTGACTGGGAATTGAACTGCCATCCTTTGGTTCTCAGGCCCATGCTCAATCCACTGAGCTACACCAACCAGGGCTAAAATGTATATATACTTTTGACACCAGAAGTTTTACTTCTCAGAATTTGTTCTAATATTCAAGTATTTTCTAAAACATTTCTATATAAAAATGTTCACTACAGTGTCATATAGTGAAAGTCAGATTTTAAAATGGGCAGAGGACTAGATATTTTTCCAAAGAAGACATACAGATGATACAAGAAACAATAGATGATACAATAGACACAAGATGCTCAACATCATTAATGACTAGGAAAATGCAAATCAAAACCATAATGAGGTATCACCTCATACCCATCAGATCTGCTATTATCAAAGTGACCATAAATAACAAACGTTGGCAAGGATATCAAGAAAAGAAAACACTTGTGTGGTGTTGGTAGGAATGCAGATTGATGTAGCCACTATGGAAAACAGTATGAGGGTTCCTTAAAAAACTAAAAATTGAATTACCATAGGACCCAGCAATTACATTTCTGGGTATATTTCTTAAAAAAAAAAACTCATTCAAAAAGATGTGCCTACCCTGTTCATTACAGCATTATTTACAATAGCCAAGATACAGAAACAACTTAGGTATCAATCAGTGGATGAATGGATAAATAAAATATGATTTAAATACACAATAAAATATTATTGTGCCATAAAAGAAAGGAAATCTGCCAATTGGGACAATGTGGATGGACCTTGAGGCCATTACACTAAGTACAGTAAGTCAGAGAAAGACAAATACCGCATGGTATCACTTATATGTGGACTCTAACCTAAGGAACAAACCTGAGCTTATAGATACAGAGAAGAGATTGGTGGGTGCCAGGGCAGGAGTGGGGGGTGGGCAAAATGGGTGAAAGAGATCACAAGGTACAAACTTGCGGTTTTAAAATAAGTAAGTCACCGGGATGCAGTGCACAGCATGGTGACTGTTGTTAATAATATCGTCTTGCACATTTGAAATGTGCCATAAGAGTAGATATTAAAGTTCTCATCACAAGAAAAAATTTGCAATTATGTATGATGATGGATGTTAACTAGACTTACTGTGGGATCACTTCACAACATATATTGGGTTGGCCAAAAAGCCGGCTGGGCCCTGGCTGGTGTGGCTCAGTGGAACGAGTGCCAGCCTGCGAACCAAAGGGTCACCAGTTTGATTCCCAGTCAGGGCACATGCCTGGGTGTGGGCCAGGTCCCCAGCTGTGAAGGGAGGGGTGCAAGAAGCAACCACACGTGGATGTTCCTCTCCCTCTCTTTCCCCCTCCCTTCCTCTAAATAAATAAATAAATAAATAAATAAATAAATAAATAAATAAATAAAATCTTAAAAGTCTATTAGGTTTTCTCTGTAAGATGGCTGTAGTAGTTCTTAGTTATCTTTAACTTTATTTGAAACAATTTTGTCAGATTGTATTGTGACAGGTGTCACATCAGCATGTGTTTTAAAAAAAACTTATCAAAGTTGGTGAATTTTTGTGTAGCCATTTTAACACTGAGGACAGAAGAAAATACACAGCATATTAGGCTTTATGATTTCAAGAATGGTAAAATTGCAGCTGAAATGCAAAAAAAGATTTGTGCAGTGTATGGGGAAGGTGCTGTGACTGATGGAATGTATCAACAGTGGTTTGAGAAGTTTCATGCCAGAAGTTTCTTGCTGGACAATGCTCCATGGTGGGGTAGACCAGTTGAAGTTGACAGCGATCAAATCAAGACATTAACTGAGAACAATCAATGTTATACCACTCGGGACATAGCTGACATACTTAAAATATCCAAATCAATAACATTATTGGTGAAAGTGAAAAAAAGTCTTTTATTTTATGGAAAAAACTAAATGAACTTTTAGACCAACCCAATACAAATATCAAATCATTATGCTGTACACTCAAAACTAATATGTTAAATATCAATTATACCTCAATTAAAAAAATTTTAATGATGTTTGACCAAAACCTTGATGGAGTTTGTACATTTTCAATAGGTCAGGACTGGATAAAGAAAATATTTCCTATGAAAAAAGAATACCAACACTGACACAATGATGTGGAGACAGAAAGCTATATTCAAGGAATGAAAAATAGTCCAACTCAGCCAAAAATGAGCAAAAACCAAATACACACCTTTGTAAAAGCTCATATAAGTTAGGAATACCCAGCTACATATGTGGCATTACCTCTACGTTCCGGGTTGGATATCTGTAAATTGCTTTACTGATAAGATTGGTTTTTTACAGGGGATTTGTGGAGTATCTCACTGAAGGGATTCTTGGCTTCCTAAATTTTTTTAAGGTTCCCTGCTCTTAGCCCCTCTTGATTGATTTGGTCCAGTTTTGTGTAAACACGGTCATCTGGCATTAGTGACATCTGAGGGCACTGTGGGTGTTTTTCCTCCTCTCTTTACAGAAGGCGCCCACTCTAACTGGTCAGTGATTGATCTGCTTCTTAAAAATAGAGGTAAAAACTCTAGCATTTTCCAAGCCATCTCTTCCATTTGTTGTTTACTGTTTTGTCTATTGTTATTGTCTTAAGAATGCTTGCCTTTTATCTTTTAGGTTTCTCACAAATTAAATTCTCTTCATATCCTACTACATATATTTTATTTTTTATTTTTTTATGATTCTATTTATTTATTTTTAGAGAGAGGGGAAGGGAAGGAGAAAGAGTAGGAGAGAAATATCAATGTGTGGTTGCCTCTCATGTGTCCCCTACTGGGGACCTGGCCTGCAACCCAGGCATGTACCCTGACTGGGAATCAAACCAGCAACCCTTTGCTTCATAGGCCCGTGCTCAGTCCACTGAGCTACACCAGCCAGGGACTACATATATTTTATATTAGATGCTTTAGCCTCAGTCCCAGGCTACAAAATGACACATTAAACTCTTAGATATTTAGGAAACCTACAGCCAGTTTCAAGAGCTTTTTCTGAGTAGGCAGTGAGAGATTATAATTAAGTTGCTATGTGGAATTTTAAAAAGGAAAAATTCAACAGAAAATTATAGCCACAGTGAACTCTTGATTATTCATTGGATAAAACTTCATGAATAATTGAAATCCACAAGTCAGCCTAATAAAATCTGTCCCTCTATCTTAGTCCGTTCAGGTTGCTATGACAAAACACCAGACTAGGCGGCTTATAAGCAACAGAAATCTATTTCTCACAGTTCTGGAGGTTGGAAGCCTAAGATCAGGGTGCCAGCATGATTGGGTGAGGGCCTCCTTGGTCACGACCTTCTCATGGAATTTTCACATTGTGGAAAGGGCAAGGGAATGCTCACAGGCCTTTTTTATAAAGGCACTATGCCATTCACGAGGGCTCCACCTCATGACCTCATCACCCCTTGAAGGCCCCACCTCCTAAGACCACCTTGGGGGTTAAGTTTCAACATGGGAGTTAAGTTTCAACATAGGTTTATTTATTTATTTATCTTTAGAGGGGAAGGGAAGGAGAGAGGGAGAGAAATAGCAATGTATGGTTGCCTCTCATGCATCCCCTGCTGGGAACTGGCCTGCAACCCAGGCATGTGCCATGTGCCCTGATTGGGAATCCAACTGCCTGCCATCCTTTGGTTCTCAGGCCCATGCTCAATCCACTGAGCTACACCAGCCAGGGCATCAACATAGGTATTTTTGACATATTCAGACTATAGCACCTTCTATGCCATTAGCCCTTATTTCCTATCTTAATTCCCATTTAATTAAAAACTCGAATTATCCAAAATTGGGAAAGTGACAGGACTATTAAATTCACTGTTATAGTTAGCAAAGGGATTATTGTTATAAGTGAAATGTATGCAAATGAAAAAATTATGGGAACTCACATTAGAACACAGCCACACCCGGGCTGATGTGGCTCAGTGGATTGAGTGCAGGCCTGCAAACCAAAGGGTTGCTGGTTTGATTCTCACTCAGGGCACATGCCTGGGTTGTGAGCCAGGTCCCCAGTAGGGGGTGCATGAGAGGCAACCACACATTGATGATTCTCTCCCTCTCTTTCTCCTTCCCTTCCCCTCTGTCTAAAAATAAATAAATACAATCTTTAAAAAATATATTTAAAAAAAGAACACAGCCACATAATCCACATGTGTGAATCCTGGACATTATTTAATAGGGCTTTTTATTCAGTTAAAAAAGCAAAACGGATATCAGATTGAAACAGTGTTGAAAGGAAAGTATTAAAAGCATAGCAATCCTTCCAACCAATATGAGAATCTATTCAAAAAATGTACTGAAAATTCAAGAATAAGGGCCAATAGGAGACACCTATGCCCAGTTGAGGCTCAGCATTAAAGAAGACAGCATAAAACAGGGGTTCACAAAGTGTGCATCCTCCCCACTCATGACAGCATCAGCATCACTGTGAACTTGTTAGAAATGAAAATGCTGGGTCTGGGGCCCAGCAAAATGTTTTCACAAGCCTGCCAGGTGATTCTGATGAACTGTCAAGTTTGAATACTGTTGGTGTAAAACACGGAGAAAATATTTAAAGGCCTACTCATTTACATTCCTCTGCTTCGAAAGAGCCCCAGGATTTGGCCACCTGCACCTTACCTATGATTTTTCCAAATGAAAACTATAAGATCTAGCATTTAAAATGGCATGTATGATGCCCCATTATCAAACTAGTCCCTGATCTAAGCCTGTGAGGGTTTGCTGCTCTCCATCTCAGTCATCAGGGCTTAACTCTGTGACATAAAACGCTCAGCCCTCTGGGTCCTCCCTTTATCCTCTACTTCTCACTCCCTTCCAGGCTTCTCTGTATCCACAGTCTTTGACAATGACTTTCATTTTCCAATTGTTTCCCAGGATTTGTGAAAATATAACTGATGAACAGTGACATTTCTAAAGTATGTAAATTTAGGAAAAAATCAAGGGCTTTATCTGTAGCCTGGGTTTTCAGTTCTGCAGTATAAAAAGCTATATCTTTTTTTATTCTATGCTTGTTTACAGTTCTTTAGCATATTTCATTTGCAGGCGTTTTTCCATTTCAGTGTGTTTCATGAAGTCAGAGTATGATGCCATTAAGATAAAATAATTGCCATTATTTATCAAAGAGGCATGGGATGCAGTATAAAAATAATAGCATAGGCTGTTTATCATCTAAGAACTCTTTCTAAATGTGTAAATTATTGAAGTTGGATTCTCTCTAATATCACTAAATAGTTTGGCCTGGCAGGTGTTATCTGTCAGTAAATACAGATACTCCTTAACTTACAATTGGTTTATGTCCCAATAAACCCATTGTAAGTTAAAAATATCCTAAGTTGAAAATGCATTTACTACTCCTAACCTACTGAACGTCATAGCTTAGCCTAGCCTACCTTAATCATGCTCAGAACATTTGTATTAACCTACAGTGAAGCAAAATCATCTCACTGCCACTGTCCAGCACCATAAGAAAGTACTATAGTGCCCTGGCTGGTGTGGCTCAGTGGATTGAGCATGGGCCTGCGAACCAAGCAACCACAACTCGATTCCCAGTCAGGGCACATGCTTGGGCTGCAGGCCAGTTCCCAGCAGGGGACGCATGAGAGGCAACCATACATTGATGTTTCTCTCCCTCTCTCCCTCTCTCCCCCTCTAAAGATAAATAAATAAATAAAATCTTTTTTTAAAAAAAGAAAGAAAGTACTATAGCTTGGTAAAAGATCAAAGTTCAAAATTCTAAGTGAGGTTTCTACTGGTTGCATAGTGCTTTTGCATCATTGTGAAGTCAAAAAATCCTAAGTGGAACTATCCTAACTCAGGGACTATTTGTATTAGGGAAGGCAATATACTGAATTAGAAACATATTGGAATGTGTGCATTTCCCTCCTTTTCTGAAACCTACAAGAAGTAAAGCAAATAAACAGTGATCATCGCACTGCGAACTGTTGCTCAATTTTAAAATGGTGGAAATCTTTCTAGCACAGTGATCTCATCCTCGGTTGCATATTAAAATCGCCCAGGGAGCTTTTAAAAGTACCAATGAATGCCCAGGCTATATCCCAGAACAATTACATAAAAATCTCTGGGGGTGGAATATAAGTGCTTTGTGAAGCTTCTCTAGATACTTCCAGAGCAATCGAGGTTGGGAACCACTGCTCAAGTTAATCAAGTCCTTTTACAGAAAGGATTCTATTTAGACATAGAATCTGAGGACATGAATGTGGCACTATTAATGATTGTTATCAGTTACTAAAACCTTAGCTCAAAACCATTTCATTTCACTCCATTCATTCAAAAGTCTTTAGTCGTTATACAAAAACTAACTCAAAATGGAACCAAGAGCTAAACATAAGAGCTAAATATAAAACTCTGAAAAGAAAATATAGGGAAAATGTTCCATGACATTGGATTTGGTAATGATAGCTTGGACATGACATCAAAAGCACAGGCAAGAAAAGTGAAAATGAATTGGAACTTCATTTTCCAATGAAGAACTTCATTGGAACAAAATTAAGAACTGTGCATCCAAGGACACAATCCACAGAGTGAAGAGCAGCCTGTGGAATGGGAGAAAACAGTGGAAATCACATGTCTGAAAAGGGGTGAACATACAAAATATAAAAAGGACTCCTACAACTCAACAACAAAAAACAAACAATCCAATTTAAAAATGGGCAAAGGGCTTGATGAGACATCTCTACAAAGAAGATATACAAGTGGAAACCAGTACATGAAAAAGATGTTCAACATCATCAATCATTAGGAAAATGCAAATCAAAACCACAATGAGATACCACCTTAAGCTCATTAGGATAGCTGTTATCCAAAACAAAACAAAAAACGGAATAACAAGGACAGGCACACCTTGTTTTATTCCACTTTGCTTTATTGTACTTCACAGGTACTCTGTATTTTACAAATTGAAGGCAAGACTCTCCACCAGGAAAGAGCACGGCTGGCTTTATACCAATACTTACTTCATTGTGGTGGTCTGGAGCCGAACGTGCAGCATCTCCCAAATATGCCTGTGCTGGCAAGGATGGGGACAAATTGGGACCCCTGTGCAGTCGGTAGGAATGGAAAAATGGTGCAGCTGCTATGGAAAACATTATGGTGGTTCCTCAAACAACTAAAAACAGAATTACCATACGATCCAGCAATTCCACTTCTGAGTAGATATCGTGCCCAAAGGAACTGAAAGCAGTATCTCAAAAAGATATTTGAATACCCAGGGTCATAGCAGCATTTTTCACAACAGCCAAAAGGTAAAAGCAACCCAAATGTCACCTGTGGGAAAAGTATTCATTTGTGTTCTGAGTACATGGCCAACTCAAAAAGGCATTATTGTTCTAAGTAGTTGTAGTGTTGTTAATAGCACCTGATACTTAGTGAGTAATCAGCACATGCTCAGAATGATTCTGTGCACTGGCCACAGCCCCGATGCTCCTCTCAAACCTCCAACCACATCCATCAGTCTGGGCCTTGGATACTGGGCTTTGAAACTATGTTCTGTTTGGACCAAGCTTCCCATGGGCTGCTCTGAGCCAATGCCTGAGTGTGGTAGGGACAGCAAAGCAGGCCCAGTTCTGGAGACACCAGACTCCTCTGACAAGCAACTAACAGGAGGGAGGCCTCCCCAGCAGCCTTGCCAGGCCTCGAAGCAGCCTGCATGGAGTCTAGGATGCTCCCATCCAAGCTGCCTCCCTTCTCTGCCCCAGCCATGGGCTGACCCACAGTCAGAAGGCTCTGCTCACCCTTCTATCTTCTCCCAGAGAGGAAATCTAAAAATAATACTGCATCTTTAATCCTACCTCTCACACAACCTGGCCTAACACAGTAAACCTATTATTTCAGTCAATGCTTATAACAATGGTTCTGTGATCATTTCCACTTAATAATAGGAAAACTGAGGTTTGCAGAGCTCATAAACTCATCAGTGGTAGAATTAGGATTTCAAACTCTAGTCTTTCTGATCCCAAAACCAACACTTTCAATCAGTACATGAGTAGCACCAGTTATAATGTAGATGGTTCCTTGTTAAATCTTTATGGAGTTTTTATTTAGGAAAAAAATGTTCTAAATATGAGAAAATACAGACAATAGTATAATAAATATACACATACCTAATAACAATTAAAAGAACGATCAGGGTTTCAAATGAGCTCCTGATTTTTTAAATATACAAGTAATACGACACTACACTCAAACACTACAGACAGAATGCCCAGCTTGGGCCGACTGCCTGCCTCTCTCCCCGTTGGCAACCATTTTCATGATTTTGCTGTGTCCTTGCACTCCATGTTTCTTATAATTTTAACAAATACATCGATAGCCATAAAAACATATTGTTTTTTGTGTTTCTAAGTTGCATTAATGGATGCATACTGTCTATATGTCTTTTTATGCAGCCTGCTTTTTAAACTGTAAGTGACATTTTTAAGATTGGTTCATGTTTCTAGCTCATTCTTCTAAATCAGTGATTCTCAACAGGAGGGGCCATTTGGCAATATCTGGAGATATTTTGGGTTGTCATAATAGGAGGGGAAGAACAGGTACTACTGGCATCAAGTGGGTGGAGGCCAGGGATGCTGCTAAATATCTGCACAGGACAGACCCCCCACGACAAAGAGTTGTCTAGTCTAAAATACCACTGCCAAGGTCAAAGAACCATGATTTAAGCCAGTGATTCTCAGAGTGTGGTCCCTGACCAGCAGGTTCAGCATCACGTAGTTAGAATGCAAATTCTAGGGCTATGCCTCCCACCCAATGAATGAGACACTTGGGATGTGGAGCTCAGCAATCTGGGGTCTACAAAACCCTCCAGATAATTCTGATGCACACTAAAGTGAGAACTACTGATCTACAAACTGTTGAATAGTATTCAATTGTATGGAAACACCCAGTTTATTTATCCTGGGAACCACTTCACATTTAGTACAAAAACAATGCTCTCTGTATATGATGCTCCTTTGTCTTCCCATAAAACATACCCTGTAACACACTCAAATGGATATTTTTGTAGTGATAAACATCTACCTAATGCTTGCCATGTGCTTACATTATTCTAAGTGTTTTTTATCTATTAATTACTTATAACAACCCTAGGAAGTAGGTGCCAGTGTTATCCACCTTCACAGCTGAGAATCCAAATGGTCAAGTGATTTGCTCAAGGCCATAAAACTAGGTGTCTGGCTGAGCCAACATTGAACCCGGGCTGTCTGGGACTAGAGACAGTTTCCTTAACATGGTACAAATTCTCAGAAATATAGACTATGGCATTTTGGCTTAATGTTTAGAACTTAGTGCATCCAAACATCTAACAAAAAAAGATGTGACAGCCCTGGCTGGTGTAGCTCAGTGGATTGAGCGCAGGCTGCGAACCCAAGGGTCGCCAGTTTGATTCCCAGGCAGGGCACATGCCTGGGTTTTGGGCCAGGTCCCCAGTGGACACCACATGAGAGGCAACCACACATTGATGTTTCTCTCTCTCTTTCTCCCTCCCCCTCTCTCTAAAAATAAATAAATAAAATCTTAAAAAAAAAAAGATGTGACAATTAGAAAAAAGGGTTCCATGAAGATGGAGTTTGATCTGCATGTGGCATGCTTCCACCAAGCACAGAATCCACCCTTTGTCTCAGATACCTCAAACGCCTGCTCCAGCCATAATATAGGCATTTATATTTGTATCACTAAAGCACGAGCCTCAATATGAAGTTTGGAGGAAGAATCTGGCTTCTCCACACCTTTTTTTTAAGATTAAAAAAAAGATTTGGAATTAGGTTGAGTTCTGGTCTAAGCACATAAAAAAATAGATGCTGTAACCTTAGTGGCATTTATTTATATTTATTTATTTATTTATTTTTAGAGAGAGGGTAAGGGAGCGAGAAAGAGAGGGAGAGAAACATCGATATGCGGTTGCCTCTTGCGTGCCCCCCAAAGGGTACCTGGCCCAGAACCCAGGCTTGTGCTCTGACCGGTAATCAAACCAGTGACGCTTTAGTTCTCAGGCCCACACTCAGTGCACTGAGCTACACCAGACAGGGCCTTAATGGTATTTTTTTAAAAAACCCAAAGAAAACACCTTAATGGTGACCTTTAAATATTTACTGTGGTGTTAAGTCTTCTTGAGGGTCACATTCTATTCTGATGTGGTATGAAAAGTTTACTGGCTTTCATGCTAAAATATTCACCATATCACTAGGCATGGAACATGTTGGCCATGAGAGCACTGCCGTGAAGGGGGGCTATCGGTATTTGGGGTGGACCAGTTCTTCATTAGGAAGAACTCTCCTGCACATTTCAGGAACTGTAAACACCCCTGCTCCCCACCTCTAATTGCCAGGACTGCTACCAGTCATGTGACAACCAAAAATTCTGCCACACATTTCTGAATGTCCCCTAAAGCCTCAATACTCAAAATGTGGCCCTTGGACTAGCAGCATCCCTGTCACCTGGGAGACTGTTAGAATTGCATGAGGTAGGGCCCACCCCTAACCTAGAGAATCAGAAACTGCATTTTCACAAGATCTTAGATGATTTGTAAACACATTACATTTTGAGAAGCAGGGCATAACCATCTGTGTAAGAACCATC
>PVKM010017519.1:0-25859 GCA_004027735.1 Carollia perspicillata
AGAGTAAATAGATGTGAATAGCATGTTGATCCAATAACTGAAAATGCAAAATTTCTACTGTCTAATGTAATTCAACAAAGGGCAACTGTCACTAGCTGAATTTTTATTTTACTCTTCTCTAATAAAATAAAAACATAATTCTATTCTCACTAATTAAGGTGACAGCCTCTTCTAAGATTTTTCAGCAGTGCTTTCATTATGTCAATAGTTACTATTGCATTAAAATAAAAATGAGTTTAGCCATATACTTTTCTGCAGAGGAGTTATCTTACTTTTGCTACTCACCTATTGGCTCTCCAAAAGTGATGATGAGTTCTATTGTATCATAAAGAAAAGTGAATATGGCTCGATCATCACTCCACTCAATGACATCCCACTCGGACAAGCTGGACAGATGTACAAGACAAAAAATGTTTTTGGGATAAAAGAAGAAAGTTAACTTCAGAAAACACACAGATAGTACTAGCAACTGCTACCAGAGCTTTTGTACTGGATTGGGAGAACGATTTTAATTCAAATATTGTGAATGTACAAACATGCTTTTGACAGAAATAAGAATTCACTCAATCCTGAGTTGTATATCAGAGAAAAACCAAGTCCAGGCAATACAAAGTGTTAAATATTTTAAAATTATAATTACAGAGCTCTCTCGCCTTGTATACTTTCAACTTGAGTACACTGACTCTGTTGGTTAAAACACTGATATATATATTACAAACACATGCCAACTGTTCTGGTAGGTTTAGATCACAACAAAGGCACAGGTTAAAACACAAACTAATGACACCAGCTTTTTCTTACCTCAACTGATCCAGTAGCTCTTCAGTTGTATTTATTTGTTTTTGCACAAAGTCTATTTGAGCAAGGGTTTGCTCTTTCTGTACCTGTAGTTCTAAGAGATTTCTGGGGGGAAAAAAAACCAACAATAAACAGAAAGGTAAGTACATTGTTAGAAAATTCAGACTCTATTAAAAGAAAAGGTTTATGAGAAAAAGTCACATTCTAGATGGCTCCTCAATGAGGTGAATGTTGTCCATTTTTGCATTCTCAGGTGGGTTTTTTTGGGGCTAAGCATTAATCTGGAGTGGGGGTCTAATTAAGAAAGGCCTAAATCAATGGCTCTCAAATTAGAATTCATAAACATATCCTTGGGGGTTCTCATGTTCTTTAACATTATTATTATTTTTTAAGATTTTATTTTTAGAGAGGGGAAGGATGGGAGAAAGAGAGGGAGAGAAACATCAGTGTACAGTTGCCTCCCACATGCCCCCTACTGGGGACCTGGATCAGAACCCAGGCATGTGCCCTGACTGAGAATCGAACTGGTGACCCTTTGGTTCACAGGCCAGAACTCAATCCACTAAGCCACACCAGCCAGGGATCTTTAGGACTATTAAAATTTATATTTTCATTTTGATGATAAAAATATAACCATAATGTAGATTATGAGACTGCCCACCTTAAAACTGAGACATGTCATAATTTCAGTGCTTTCATTTGGTTGTTTAGTTTATTTGATCTAAATAGAACTGATGCTTTATTAGTTATTTTGCTAGCATCAGTTTAATTTCAGCCAGATATTATCACCTGTCAAATTAATGTTGTCAATAGGAATTTCACTAGTTTTGTCATTATTTATATTTGATCTCTTCTAGTCTTATAGTTAAATAAAATTCATGAGTATAAGACATATACAACTCATATTAAACTTATTGATACTTACTTAAGTATACTATAAAAATAGGTTAATGCTAGGTTTCTTTTCCTTAAAAGGATTCTGATATTTTTTGAGCTTGAGAAATATTGCCTTGAATTAATGTTCAATAAACAAGGGTGCTTAGAAAATACTGTCAACCCCAGGGTCAAGGTCAAAGCTCTGAGTCAATAGTCATGCCCCCAGTCTTGTCAGTTTCTGGAGACAGGAAGTCATTTAACCTTGTCAAGTTTAGCATATTTTCTAACACTGAAATTGAATGCTGACCTTTGAAGCTCTTCTTCTTCAGTTTTCAACTGTTCCAGTTCTTTGAAAGAAAAACAAAAACACATCTATCAAAATGGACCCACTGAAATGTTGCTACAAAATCATCTACTTATTGAAAATTCTATCTCATTAATCTCACCTAAATAAATAAACTCAGAACAGAAGGGTTTTTCTCCCCGTTTATCTCCTTAATTAATTCAGTTACCTTTCTCTGCAGCTCTCATTTCAGAATCCCATTCTTCTACAAAATTGTCTTCTTCTTCATTCTCCAAATTCTTAGTTTCTAAAGTAGACAATGTGCATTAGAATAACCAGCCAAAAATAATTTAAAACTGGACTTGAAAAGAATAGATGCTCCTAAAATGAATTGTTAAGAATATTCAATGTGACATAAAAACAGACAGACAGACCAATGGCACAGAACAGAGAGACTAGAAATAAATCCATGCTTTTATAGTCAATTAATATTGGGCAGAAAAGGCAAAAAATACAATGGGTTAAAGATAGTTTATTAAATAAATCATGTTAGGAAAATGGGACAGATACGTGCAGAAAAATAAAACCGGACTACTTTCTTACACCACAAACAAGAATAAATTCAGTATGGATTGAAGACTTAAAATGTTGGAGATGAAACCATAAAACTCCTAGAAGAAAACATAGGCAGTAAAATCTCAGACACTGCTTGTAGCAATATTTTTTCTGATATATCTCTTCCAGTGACGGATACAAAAGAAAAAATATACAAATAGGACTACATTATACTAAAAAATTTTTGCACAACAAAGGAAACCATCAACAAAATGAAAAGACAGCCCACTGAATGGGAAAATACATTCACTGATACATCTGATAAAAGGATTAATATCCAAAATTTATTTAAAAACTTATAAAACTTAACACCCCAAAAACCCCCAATCAATCCAATTAAAAACTGGGCAAAGCACACTTCTCCAAAGATGACACAGAGATGGCCAATAGACATACGAAAAGATGCTCAATGTCGCTAATCATCAGAGAAATGCAAATTAAAACAATGAGATAACACCTCATACCTGCCAGAATGACTATCATCAATAAATCAACAAACAAATGCTGACAAGGATGTAGACAAAGGGGAACCCTTTTACACTGTTGGTGGGAATGGAGACATGTGCAGCCACCGTAGAAAACAGTATGGAGTTTCCTCAAAAAATTAAAAATGCAACTGCCTTATGATCCAGCAATTCTGCTGCTGGGAATTTATCCAAAAAAACCCTAAATTGCTAATTTGAAAGAATATATGCCCCCTTTGCTCATTGCAGCATTATTTATAGCAGCCAAGATGTAGGAACAGCCCAAGTGTCCATCAGTAGATGAGGGGATAAAACAGCTACGATACATTCACACAATGGAACGCTATTTGGCCATAAAGAAGAAGAAGAAAATTTCACCATTTATGACAGCATGGATAGACCTTGAGAGCATTATGCTAAATGAAATAAGCCAGTCAGAGAAAGAAAAGTATTACATGATTTCACTCATATGCATAATCTAATGAACAAAATGAAGTAACAAGCAAAATAGAGACAGACTCAGAGAGCAGGCTGACAGCCCTGGGTGGGAGGGGTGGGGAGATGGAGGGATTGAGCAAAAAAGAAAAACAACTAATGGACACAGACAACAGTGTGGTGATAGTGGGTGGAGGTGGAAGAAGGTATGGGGGGATAACTGGTAACGGAAAAAAATACAAAAAATGAACTATGAAGAAAAAGAATATTCGACAAACACCCAGCTTTCCCCCACCTTTACTTGACAATAAAGTACTGGGATATAATTATAATTTCATACAAAACTTGCTTCTAGTAGCAGACAGCTGAACTTCGAGCCACATAGCAATAATCTCCAACAGTAGCTTTTCAGGGGCCATTCTTGGTTGGAAATATAAATTTGGTTGGTTTGGTTGGTTTATATAAATTTGCATACTCAAAGTTATTGTTAGGCAACACCATGGATTAAGCAGGAACAGATATGCATGCACACACATGTACAAATTTTTACTTATTTTTAAAGCCTTCTAGTCATCCTTAAAATCCTGCTCCCCCCATCCAAACCAAGTTTAGATTTTTACCTCAAAAATATTTTTTGAATCTTTTTTTCTTCACCATCACTAGCCTCCCTTAATATACGCTACTGTCCTTTCTTAACTATACCAGTCTAATAACTACCAAACTTCTTACATTTACTTTTGATCTATTCAAATCCCATCCCAACGCTCCACTGAATGGTCTGCTTTCCCCTCTACCCAGTCTTTATATCTTAGCTTAAATGTCACTTCCTGACAGGGAAGCCTTTCCTGACTCAACTAGGTGAGAATTCTGTTTCAGGACTTTGCAGCACCATGTAATCTGTCTTCCATAGCACTTACTGTAATACTATTTGTTTAATTCTTATAGTCTCATCTAGACTAAAAGCTCCATAGGGCACAAAGTCTTTGTTTTTAATCATCATAGTATTTTTAGCACTGAGCACTGTATACGACACTTACTAGGCATTCAGTATATTTGCTCAAAGAATAATGAAAGAACAAAAAAGAAATAGGGAGCCATTTAGTAGTGATGCCTTAGAAGGAAGTGCGGTCGTTGGTATTTTTAAAGATGAGAGAAGGGTGAGTACATCCAACAGAGGAGGCAGAGAGATTGAATATATAAGAGATAAGGGAAAATCTGTGATACAGGATTCCTGAGAAAAGAAGAGGGGACGGAATTCAAAGTTTAGGGGGAGAGACTGGTCTTAGGGAAAACAAAGGATGAAAGAATGAACATATAGATATATTCGAGTTTGGTTTGTTTGGTAGCAGAAAGTTTAGAAGTTCAAACCTAATGGCTTCTTTTTTTTTGAAGAAGAAGAAAGTAAGGTAATGAACAAAGGGGAAGGGCAGTCTATGGCTATGAAATTCAGATATTTATCGATTCAATGTAGAAAACATGTACTAGACACTTATTGTGTGGAAAGCATAGTTCTAAGAATTTTGAAGGATATGAAGAAATAAAAAAGCTGATCTCTGCTCCCATGGAACTCGTAATTTAGTTAGGAAAATAAACTATACAAAAGTAACTAAAATTACAAGTAGATGTGACAGATACTGTAAGAAGTACTAATGAAATAGCCATGAACACTCAATGGAGATAGAGACTACTTCTTTTGGGAGAAAACAGAATAGTGCATTAGCAAAGACAAAGTGGCAGGACCGCAGAGAAAGGACAAGATTTGGTTGGAATTTAGAATGTGTAAAGAAGTAATATAGTAAATCGTGTAAGAAAGAAAAACCTAAAAATGACTGTAGAAATATTTTATGTCAAGCTCAGGAGTTTGCACTTTATTTCATAATAAATGCAAAGAGAAAAGTCTTTCATGGGTATAAAATAATGAAAGCTGCACTTCATAATTATTAATCTACAGGTTATCAAATATGCAGGTTGGACTGGAAGGAAATAGAATGAAGACTATAAATGTCAAGTTAGAAGACTTTAATTAGCACATTTCAGAATGGGAATGGGAAAGAACACAAGACACGTTGAAGAAGCAGATACGACAGAACTTGATAAGAGAAACTCAAAAACAATAAAAGTTTTGGGCTTTTACAATGTATAAGAATGGTGATGCCATTAGTAAAAACAAGAAACATTATATGGATAATAAGTTTTCAGATTTTATTTTGGAAATGGGAAGAGAGAGTAAATTCCATTTGTTCACACAGAGTTTAAGGTGCTTAAGGATATGTTTGCAGAGAGTTTCAGTAGGAAGCTAGAAAAGTTAAGCCTGGAACTCAAGATAGAGAGGCTAAAAATGTCCTCACCCTAAGTGATTATAAGCTACTAAGGGCAAAATCTGTGTCTTCCACTTTTTTTCCTTCTTTTGATGCTAAACACAGTATCTGGCATGCACTAGGTGCTCAACAAATGCTTGATGAATTTAACTGAATTTGGGGATCATTCATATAAATAGACTTGTGAAGGCAGATGCAAGCATTAGGGGAGAGAATACAGAAATGGGTAGATGATAAAACCTAAATCTCTATAGAAGGAGTAAGTTACAGAGACGTCAACAGAGGAACTAAAAGAAACAATCTGGAGAAAAGACTAAGGTCAGAGTAGTACAACATCAAAGAGTCAGGGAGATGCAAGTTTCAGGAAGAAAATGATCATTACATTTTCACAGTTCCAGCCAAGATGGAGGTGTAGGTAGAAATCCTTCGCTTCTTCCCACAACTAAAAGGAGGATAACAACCAATCTAAAATCAATAAACAACCAGAAATTCCAGAGAATCAAATTGCATGGAAATCTGACAACCAAAGAATTAAAGAAAAAAATCAGCCAGAACAACCAGACCAGCAAGGCACAGGCCGACTCAAAACTGCTGTGACCTTGGGGGTGGGGCTGGCTGCAGAGCTCAGGGGGCTACACTGGAGGGGCTGACTTAAGAGGAAAAATGAGACTCAGATCTGACTGTGGACTGCAGCTGGGGTTACTGAGGTGGGAGAAACTCCCAGTCTCACATGGGAGGCTGTTTGAAAAGTGCACTAGAGAGGAGCAGGTGAGTTGCACTCTTCCCTCTCTGCCCCTTCCCTACCAGCAATGCTGTAGCTCAGCAAAGAGGGTTGCCCTGCCTGGGCAAATACCTAAGGCCCCACCCCCTTACAACCTATCAGCTGCACCAAGACAAAGAAATATGGCCCAAAAGAAAGAACAGAGCATAACCTCAGAACTAAGCAATGAGGAGACTGCCAACCTATCTGATGGAGAATTTAAAGCCGTGGTGATCAAAATGCTCACAGATCTGATTGAGCTTGTTCGACAAATGAAAAAACAAATGAAGGATACCCAAAGTGAAAGAAAGCAAAATATTCAGGGAACCAACAGTGACAGGAAGGAAACCAGGACTCAACGCAACGATTTGGAACAAAAGGAAAAAATAAACATCCACCCAGAACAAAATGAAGAAACAAGAATTCAAAAAAGTGAATAGAGTCTTAGAAACCTCTGGGACAACCTGAAACGTTCCAATATCTGAATTATAGGGGTGCCAGAAGAAAAAGAAAGACAGCAAGGAATTGAAACTTATTTGAACAAATAATGAAGGAAAACTTCCCCAATCTGGTAAAAGCAATAGACTTCCAGGAAGCCCAGGAAGCCCAGAGAGTCCCAAAGAGGTTGGACCCAAAGAGGAACACACCAAGGCACATCATCGTTAAGTTACCCAAGGTTAAAGATAAAGAGAAAATCCTAAAAGAAGCAAGAGGAAAGGAGAGAGTGCCCATTAGGCTATTAGCTGACTTCTCAAAAGAAATCTTGCAGGCAAGAAGGTCTGGCAAGAAGTATTTGAAGTTATGAAAGGCAAGGACCTACATCCAAGATTACTCTATCCAGCAAAGCTTTCATTTAAAATGGAAGGGCAAATAAAGTGCTTCTCAGACAAGGTCAAGTTAAAGGAGTTCATTATCACCAAGCCCTTATTATATGAAATGTTAAAAGGACTTATCTAAGAAAAAGATTTAAAAAAAGAACAGTAAAATGACAACAAACTCACAACTATCAACAAATGAACCTAACAGAAAAGAAAAAACAATGAAAAGAAAAACTAAGCAAGCAACCAGAACAGGAACAGAACCAGAGAAATGGACATCACATAGAGGGATTTCAGTGGGGAAGGGGAAGGGGAGAAAAGGTACAGGGAAGACGAAGCATAATTAGTAGGTATAAAATAGACAGGGAGAGATAAAAAATGGTATAGGAAACAGAGGACTCAGAACTTATATGTACAACCCATGGACATGAACTAAGGAAGGGAATGCTGGAAGGTTGTGGGGACAGGGAGAAGAGGGGATAAAGGGGGAAAATTGGGAAAACTGTAATACCATAATCAATAAAAAGTATTTTAAAAAAGAAAATGATAATTACATTTTCAAATGCTGAAAAGGGTCAAGATAGCTAAGGACTGAATTACCAAATGTGATAATTATGTGGAATTTTGTGATCTTTGAGAAAGTAGTTTCAGGACAATACTAAACAAGTTGAGATTACGAGAGCCCAAACAGAAAGGATCATACTTAGAAATGAGTTAATATATTCAAAAGACAGATTATGGTCTAGGTTATGAAGAGCTTTCCAAAGAGACTTATTATTTTGGCCATCTTTTGTTGATAGTGTTATGGAGGACTACAGTAAAGGAGCTTTAATTTGCTCTAATTTAATCTCAAACTGCTACTACAAGGCTTCAGCACAGTGATACCAGCAATCTATATGAAAAGAAGCACTTAGATAAAAATTTTCTTTGCAAAAAATATTCAAAATACTTTACCTAGTTTCACCTCAATGAGACAGCTGTCAATCTTCTTAAGTATGTTGTCCATCTCTTCTATCCTTACCTGAAGTTTCTCCCTCTCATTCTAAACACACAATATTATAGACTGTTAAGTTAAAGTTCCAAACAAAACATTATAACATTATCAGATTTCAAACAGCTGACATAACTGATATATCTAAATCATGAACAGGTGGATCTTAAAATGAAGGTCAAAGTTTCTAGTCTACATTTAAATATTACTTAAAAAAAGAGTTCATTGCCCTGGCTGGTGTAGCTCAGTGGATTGAGCGTGGGCTGCGAACCTTTGGTTCATTGGTTGGATTCAACAGTCGGGGCACATGCCTGGATTGCGGGACAGGTCCCTAGTGAGGGCCACATGAGAGACAACCACACATTGATGTTTCTTTCCCTCTTTCTTCCTCCCTTCCTCTCTCTATGAAAATAAATAAATAAAATCTTTAAAAAAAGAGTTCATTAAAAAATTTTCTATGGTCAAAAAATGTTCTATCTGTGGGAAACACTGGTCAAACAGAATCATAGCATTTTGTTTTTCTTTTTAGGCTTTTTAAAAAAGATTTTTGACTGTAGACATTAATATGCTATTATATCTCTCTGAAAAGTGATAGTGCATGTAACATTTCCTAGACTTATTTGCTATTGAAAGTTTTTAAATAGAGAACCTTTCTTAAAGGATGATCATTTTAGGAAACGCTACTTTAAACACATACACAAATGTACACAGCTAAGTATGAACTATGTGAAAGATAATACTATAGTCCTTAGCAATGGAAGAGTAGAATCCTATATTGTTTTATTTCAAGCTGTATGATGGATTAACAAATTTGAGGCAAGAAATAGGCCCATATTAGTAAATATATTTTAGAATTGCTCAAGGTTTTAGGATTTGCCATTTTTGATAAATTAAACTCCTCCCCCTTATGAACAATTTTAAGCTTTTGCCCAAGTTTCACTCACATGACTAAGAAATATTCTTCATATTCCATAACCACCATAAATAATTTTAATAGATCTTTCTTTCTATGTTATTAACTGTCTCAAATTACCTGAGCTGACTGCACCAGCTTGCTGTAGAGAGCCACTTTTCCTTGGTGAGTAAAGACTTTAGTCATCTTGGTAAAATGTGATTTTATTTTGTTCAGGTAAATTCCAAAGGCCTTCAGCTGTAAGGCAAAGTCAAAGGTAACAACGCACTAAACAAGAGTTAGAAAAGGCACAAGATCTGAGAAGGCTGGTTCAGATGATGCATGCTAAGCTTTGACAATTGTAGACTCTACTTCCTAAAACAGGACACTTTTCATTTGCAAATTTAATTCCATTTAATAGTTTAAAAGCACAACCAAAGATTTTAATTTTGATTCCTGCTTCCAGTTCACTTATTCATACTAAAAATTTAAAAATGACAGGTTCTTAATAAAACTCTTTGAATGTATTAGAGCACATATAAAACAAGTTAATTATTATTTAATCAATTAAATCTTTTCCTCATCTAAATATAAGTGAAAAGCAAACAAGAAGGAGGGAACTCTAAATAAACTTCAACTATATTTCATATATTAATTGATAATTTCAGATTTGACTAAATTATATATTAACAATTACTTATCTATAATTAAATAAATCCTAGGTAACATATTACACCTGAGAAGTAAATTAAAAAATTCATCACTAATTACGAAGTAAGTTACCTATTTCATAATAAGAATTATTCGAAATGTCTATAGTGATTCCCACTCAAAAAATAAGACAAAAGTACCTCCTCATCACAGCAGTGTCTCATTTTTTCCCATAGGTTCCTATTTACATCAATCAACAGTTTATCTTGGTTCAATGCAGAAAGCTTTAATCTAAAATATAGAAACATTAATTAGCATAGGGTTCAGAAGTCAGCTTCAATGAATCAACTCAGATCTACAGGCATACTTAATTTAATTCTCTCTAATTGTTTTTCTATATAAAAAGAGGGGAATACACTCAAGAACAGCAACCAGTCTTATTATTTCAAGATTTATAGAACAGTTCAAAAATGTTATGAGTCAAAAAAACTTCTCTCACAAATAGAATTCTCATCACAATGTTATCAGCTTCTTCCCACATGAAAACATGTGCTAATAAAGAATCTTTAAGGCCTGTCAATGCATAACTGTGAAGTTGTAACTATTATTTTAAATAAAAGTTCCCAATTCAGTCCAAAATCCTATCTCACCTTTACAGAATAGCATTTATAAAAGTAGCAATGATATATATTAGTCTCTTGTCAGTAAGCAGAAAAAATAAATTTCTACCAGAGTTAAAAGATATTATATACAGGCATAGAAGTGTAAAATCAAATAGCACAGCACATCTAAACAGGCTATTCATTGTATTTCATTCAAAATAAAGCATCCTCAGACAAATCATGAGATGCCCAACTCATTTACACAACATAAAGAAATTTCTCTGTCTCCTTCAGTGAAGAACCTCAGTACTTAGGTACAGTACCTAGCACATAGTAGGTGCTCAATATATATATTTGTTGAATAAACAAGCCAGAATCAGGCAAATCTGCAGTATAATAATTTAACAGCATCTTAAGCCTCTATTTTTAAAACTACATACTTCCTAAAAGATTATTTTCTTTCTTTTCTATTAGATTGGTTCAAATTTAGTTGGATAATTTTAGATAAGTATGATGTAAACATGACTTGGGTTGCAAGTCCTGATCTACCTGTGGAAATCTAAGCATGCTCTTCCTAACTTGTAAATTAGTCTGCATCTATATATACCAAAGCACTAAGCTATAGTCATGGAGTAAAACCATATTATTTTATACATGCAAATCAAGGGCAAATGTGACAAAATTATCAACTCAAAGGCATTCCTGATTTTAGGCACTGTATATAAATCTCTAAAGAGATAGCTCTCTTTGAAGATGTTTCTTTGCAATCAATTTATGATATCATAATCTAATAATGATTGTTCACTGAGGACATATTTTTTACTAAAAATGGTGTGAAGACATTTTATATACACTCTTTTCTACTTTTCATATCTACCTGTTGAGTAGATATTATTATCCCCAATTTACAGATACGGAAATAATGGTTAAATGGCTCATATAATGTTACACAGTGTCATAGCAAGGATTGAGCTCCAACCTGAAAGCCAAAACTCTTTCTATAAACATACCGTATCACACCACCAATTAATGCCATCAAGTTTTTCTATGCTAGCATTATTCTAATCAACACCTTACCACATAAATTATTCACTCATCCAACAAACACGAAAAACAAAACTTTCATACTCTTCGATCTTTTGGCGAAGAGCTTCACAATCTTCTCTATAAATTTGTATTTTGGGTCGGTAAACATATTGACTTAACATCAGATCTTCTGAAGTAGACTGTGTGTTTATAGTAAACTGAAAAAACAAAATCAGACAAACCATGTTTAAGAACTTCTCAAGTTTTAAAGTGTCTATTTCTAAAAGTCCTACAAAGAAAATTTGAATATTCTTTGGAAATTTTTATACCCAGTAAAGTTACAAGCTGAAATCTGAATTCAAGTCTCTGACATCAAAGTCCATTTCCCACAGATGTTTAGGGAAACTGTAGATGTTCTACTCACATGGAATTGTAAAGATTTGAAAATGGCTATGAAGTATTGGTCATTTATCTCAACAAAGCCAGAAAAAAAAAGGCTATACATTATTAAGTAATTTAATATCTAAAAACTCATTAACTTTATCATTTATTTGCATTAACTGTCTTTCTGACTTTTTATAAATATGATTTTATTGTTCCAATTTCTTAAAGTGAGTATTAATAATTCCTTTATTTTTAGGCTCTCTTCTGTAACAATGATATCTGAGGCTCTTGATTTCCTGTTAAGCATAATTTTTGCATAGACCTGGTATTAACTGTTCTCCTTTACTTTGCTTTCTAAATACTTTTGATTTTCTCTTTGATATAAAAATTATCTAGAAATATGTTTCTTAATTTCTAAAAGCTGAAGAATGTTTAGTCCTTTTATTAGTTCTAATTTTATTGGATTAAGATCAGATGATGTAGCCCTGGCGGGTGTAGCTCAGTGGATTGAGCGCGGGCCTGTGAACCAGAGGATCACAGTTCGATTCCCAGGGTTGCAGGCCAGTTCCCACAGGGGGTGCACGAGAGGCAACCATACATTGATATTTCTCTCCCTCTCTCCTTCCCTTCCCCTCTAAAAATAAATAAATAAAATCTTTAAAAAAAAAAAAGAATAGATGATGTGGTCCACAAAAATCTCCATTTTTTTCTATTTGTTAATGTTTCTTTTGTGGCCAAGAGCATAACTAATTTTTGTAAATGTCTGACAGACTTAAGAAAAAAATATTCCTATAAAAGTGTTATAAGTTTTTCTATTAATCTTTGAAATTGAGTTTGGTGTTTGTATTATTCAAATGTTCATGATCTTACATACTTATTTCGAAAAATGTTTATTAAAAACTGTTATCTTAGATTTTTATGATGGGAAAGAGCATATGTTTAGTAAAAAGTATAAAAAACAAAAAATAGAGCATATGTTTAGTAAAAAGTATCAAAAACAAAAAAAACAAAAATAGAAAAATAAAATTTCACCTTATGAAAAATCCATGGTACAAAAAAAATATATCAACTTTTACACTAACCACAAATATACCTATTATAGGAAAACTTTTATAGAAAAATTTGCTTCCTTTATTCTTTTTTCTTTCTGAATAATGCTTGCTTTGATGCAGTTTAGAAAATAAGAACAATATTTTCTAATTGAGGCAATTATTTTGCCAAGAAATTGCACTTACTTTGGCTGGGAGAGTGCTCTGTCGGGGTTTTTGTATCAAAATGTGGACTTGAAGAAGTATAAAGAACTCCTTTATTGTTATTCTCCCATCTTTGAGTTTCTGAGGAAAGAAAAAAAGTTTGCATGACCATTCAAGGTGAGCTCATTTTGATTATAACCACCTCATTTGTTGGTAAATAGCTTAAAGTTTTTTATATATATTTGTGGAAATACTATCCAGATATTTGTAAGTTATACATGAGTAGATTTTATCTAAAATTTATTTCTTGAGATTATTCAGTAACAGTAGAATTGGGAAAAAAACAGCAAAACTTAGGTCTTCTAACCATTATTTTCACTCCATATAATTAACTGCCATAATGGGACCTTAACACAGAAAACTCATCTTGTGTATATTTAAAACATTTCAACATTTTTTAAAAATTAAGAAAAGAAAAAACAAAACAAGGAAATTAGTTACATTAGAAATTAGGAATATTTTAACATACCTCCTTCAAGCTCTCTTCACAAATAGTATCTGTGAGAAACTGTGATTCCATCTGACTATTGCGGTATGCTAGAAGGCAAATTCAGGTGATGAACAAGTTGAAATTAAATTGTAAACTTAATTTTAGTTATCATTCAGGTTTATGTATGGTTCATGCTCCTGAAGCTATCCATTAAGATCTTGTTGGAAAGACAGTTACTTGTAGGGTAAAATATGTTACAGGTTTTTTTTTAAAGATTTTATTTATTTATTTTTAGAGAGAAGGGAAGGGAAGGAGAGAGAGAGAGAAACATCAATGTGTGGTTGCCTCTCACATGTCCCCCCACTACTGGGGATCTGGCCCGCAACCCAGGCATGTGCCCTGACTGGGAATCGAACTGATGACCCTTTGGTTCCCAGCCCATGCTCAATCCACTGAGCTACACCAGCCAGGACAAAATATGTTATAGTTTTAAGGCTCCATTCAATGTCTTCTTAACTGAGTATAAGCCTCTTAAGGAAACTGCTGTACCCAGGGTAGTATTTCACTTCTCAATTTATTAAAGTAACAAGAATTAAACATCAAGTATTATTTTACTTATCAACTATTTATAACCTCTAAAAAAACTTATACAAATTTTATTTTTATTTATTTAATTTGAGAGAGAGAGGAAGGGAGGGAGAGAGAGAGGAAGAGAAATATACTGATTGGTTGTTTCTCCCATGCCCCCAGATGGGGACCTGGCCCACAGCCCAGCCATGTGCCCCACTGGGAATCAAACTGGTGACCTTTTAGTCTGTGGGAGGATGCCCAGCCCACTGAGACACATCAGTCAGGGCTAGCTTATACAAATTTTAAAAATCTCTTGAATGGAAATACATTTATTATTAGTCAAGTAAGCAGATGTCTTGTATTAATTAGTTTTCATGAAGATCATCTTACTGTTGCAGTCCATAGAGGTCCCATCAGTCTTGATCGACTCCAGAGAACTGCTGCAGCTAGATGGGGTCCTGCTCAGGCTTTTTATCAATATGCTGTTAGCATTTTTATCTATATCCCCTTCAGCATGGTGAACGAAAATCTGAAATTATCAATTCAGGAACATCATTAGAACAAAGTTGTAACACTGTATACTCATAATGACTAAATGTTTGTTGAACACTAAAGAAATACTTCTAACATAAAATTTATGTATAACTCTTATGAGTCCCCTTAGCAAAGAATTAGAATAAGTAACAGGCAAATGAAGCCTTTAGAGTTAAAAGTAATTTTATTTTAAAATATATAGAAATAACTTTGCAGATTACACTGTATAAGAAATTATTTCTCTGAGGTACCTTAGTTATAGCCAGACTCTATGAGCTATCTAACGTTGACCTATCCTATTATTCAACTACTAGCCCCCAGGATCAGGGATACCACACTACAGAAAGCCAGAATAGAATATTAGCTAATACGGAAAGAAACTTACGTCCAGGCTTTAGTATTTCCTTCATTTGGTGAACAAGACTCCTTTGGATGACGTCAAATAAGTCATGGGGTCCTGTTTTTAACACTTTAACCATTTGATTTTACAGCCTTAAATGTCATTTTGTCTCCTGACTTTACATATGTTTACATAGGACATTATATTCTTTGTCTAAATGCCATAATGTAAATAAGCTCCATGACACCAGATTTTTGTCTATAAATTCCCACTGAGGCATTCTAGCAACCTCAACAGCACCTAGGACATAATAGATACTAAATAAGTATTTACTGAACAAAATAGTACTAATTTTCATAGGATCTATTCAGTTATGCATTTTATATTACTGTTAACTACTTTCTCAAAGCTTCATACACAAGCCATTTCCTCACCACCTCATCCTATAGAACTATTGAAATCATCTTCTAAGCTTACATATTTCTTGAGTTTAAAGTGTTTCTATGAACCTACGATACTTTTTTTAAAAAGATTTATTTATTTTTAGAGAGAGGGGAAGGGAGGGAGAAAGAGAGAGAGAAACATCAACATGTAGTTGCCTCTCATGTGGCCTCCACTGGGGACCTGGCCTGCAACCCAGGCATGTGCCCTGACTGGGAATCAAACTGGCAACCCTTTGGTTCGCAGCCTGTGCTCAATCCACTGAGCTACACCAGCCAGGGCAACCTCTGATACTTTTAATCTTTATTTCTTCACCTATAAAACTCAACTTGAGTGACAGGTTTTATTCTCCCAAATTATTCAAATCAGTGTCCCTCAACTTTAATATCTATGACCTCTTTCATAAATACAAAATCTCACTTACTCATTTTGAGGTACTGGGCTTGACTTAGGCATTTTCCCATCCACTAAAGAAATGGACTTTCAGTTTCTTCATACTCTCGTTAGCCAAGAAAATTCAGTCAAGTTTTTCTTTATTCAGTTTGCATAATAAAAAGGCTTTTTACCCTCCAAATATTTTAACACTAGAGATGACTTTCCAAACCACATGTATCCTGCCTAGAAACTGTCATAAGCAAAACTACAACAAATCACCAGAGGTGACAGAATATTTAGAATTCTATAATTTCCACATTAATTTTTGTACTACTTTCAATTTCATTTTTTGTGACCATCTGCCACTTCAGATTGTTTTTAAGTCTAGCTGTTAGTCAATTAATTCCTTAAGATTTTACAAAGAAATATTTCTTCAGCCCGATAATTGAAAATAATCAATTCCTGCTTACCTAAGACAAAAATAAAAATCCAAGTATACCCATAATTTTTTAAAAATCAGGAACATTCCTTAGTTCAAGACAGAGCTTACCTCTTGATCTTGTGCAGTATCAGTACACTCAATCTCCCTTTTTCTGATTTTTTTCTCATTCTGAATATCATCATCATCGTCTTGTACCCAGGTTCTTTTTTGGCTATTGCAGGTTTCTTTCATTTTATTTTCAGGTGGTGAAATCTCTTTTTCATATGTCTTAATCAAAGACTTTTCCTCGGTTTCTATGCTAATGGAGTCTGAAGAATTAATCTCACCAGGATATATAGGAAGGTTTTCCTCATTTATGTATTGTGATGGACTTAAGTTCAGCTTAGCTGCAATAAATCCAATGCCTAAATCCTTACTGGAGACCAGCTGGGTTTCTAGGTGATTTAAATCAGTTTTGTCTGACGGAACCTGCTCCAGGTCATCAATACCAGTGACACTACAATTTCTCTTGTTTGGCAATCTGGGCAAAAATATTCCCAGAGAACATCTCCTCACTTTATTCTTTACAAATGTCACTAATGGTAGAGAGCTGTTTTCAGATCCATTATGAAAAAATTTATTTTCTTCATCTCTATCATCTTTAGCATTGTTGGACACTGTGTTCGTATTACAAATTTCTGTAGCTTGCACTCTACTCATATCATTATCTGCATTATTTACTAATTCAAGTAGTTGTTCTGGAACAGGTGGTATACACACAGTCTGTGAATTCAAAATTTTTTCGGTTTTCTTATTCAAATTATTCAGATTTGGTTTGCCACTACTAAAACTTGCAGCATTAGATGCAATAATAAGATCTGATGTTTCTTTAGGATTGGCATGAGTTTGAACAACTTCCTTAGTCAAGTGTGAGTTACTGCAGAAATCTATGGCTATATTACATTTAGCTGTTTGGATATTTTTCTTTGGTTCTTCTTCATAGGCTACAGTAAACTGTTTCTCATTATTGAGCATTATGGACTTATTTTTACTCAATTCCTCTGTGGGTACAGAAGAATTTCTTGTAATAATATTTAAAGTCTTACTTTCATCTTTATTAACAACACTCTGTCCTTGTTGAGGTAATGGAGATAACTGGGTTGAGAGATGAGGCTGAGAACCAATACAAACATCATCAACAAAGGTCTGCTTTAAACTATGTTCTGCATTATGAACAAAGGCATCCAACTGATCCTCTGGAAACTTAAGAGATACTTGCATTGAGTTAAGTTCGGTCATGTTCCTCAAATCTTGACCAAATACAAAAGTTTGATTAGCTAATAGATTTTGGGGCTCCTTAATCAGATCTAGATCTTTGAGCACTGTTATGACACAGTCTGACTGTCCTTTGGTATCAGTTTGAGTAACTTTTTCTTTTTCTAACAAAGAAGAAGAAGCAGATTGAAGCAGTCCCTCAGATTTCAAGTAATACTCACTGGCTAAATCATTTGCATAAGCAAGATCATTGTGCACTAGGCAATTACTGGCTTTCTCATCTTTATCATGTAAGGACACGACATTCCCCTCCAAATTATCAAAACAGGAAATAACATTAGGTAAACAGGAATAATTACTGCTGGATTCACAAACATCAGGTGCATAACTGTTTGTAAAATCCAGATTTCTTCTAGCTGTGCTACTCAAGTGGCAGCTTTCAAGTTTGGCTTTTCCCAATGTGTAGGCCTGGCCCACAACTTCCACCTGGTCCTTTTCATCCACAGCAGTACTATGGAATTTGACAATTTCTCTTTCACCTTGATCCCCAGAAAATGTATTAGAATAGGCTATCACATGATGCTTTTGCTCAGTGTGAAGAACAATTTTGTTTTCTACAGCCTGTGCTTGTTTTTCAGTGATTTCTTGAACAGAGCTACCATCTTTAGGAAAAGAAACACCCAAGGTTTTTCCTTTTGCTGTTCCAAAATTAGAGCACTCTTCAAGTATTTTCTCGGTGGCTTGACAATCAATGAAAGCATTGTGGGACTTGGTGACTTCCAGATCATTATGATTATTGACAAACGTTAAAGTATTCTGCATAGGCTTACTGGTTATTTTAACCGGTAAGACAGTTTTACATTCTAAGGCAGTTGTGTGACTTCTAGTGATCTCCATGTCATCCTGCCCACATGTATAAAAAACAGTTTTAGAAGTTCCTGCCAAAGGCACCAAAAGGGAGTCTTCTCTATCTTCTAGGGCACTTTTGTTCTTTATTTCCACTGTACAACTCTGGATGATATCCATGTCATTTTTATCATTAGTTGATAATGCAATGGACTTGTCATTTTTGAATCTAAGGCTTTTCCTTCTTTGACTTATGTCTGACAGACGTTCATTCAGAAATCTAGGCTTTGGTACATCTTTGTCATTTTTCCATATGGTTGATGTAGACACTTCCATGTTACCATTAGCTGTAACTGCTACAGCTTTCTCTACAGGACCACTATTAGACTGTTCCCCCAGTGTTAGCCGACTGACTTCTGCTGCTGAATGGTCGCTTTTAACATTCTCTGGAAAGAAAACACTCTCCTCAGCATGAGGAGTCACTGTTGATTTTCCTAGGCTTTTCTTTTCGGCTAGTTCAAAGTCAGGTCTGTCTGGAAGCACAGTTCTTTCCTTTCCTTGGTAGTCAATGAAAACAGTGTGGGACTTTGTCATTTCCAGCTCATCATGATGACCTATAAACATTACAGTTTTGTCCACAGGCCTGGTAGTTATTTCATCCGGAGAGACAGTTTCAAATTCTATGGCAGTTGTGTGACTTCTAGTGACCTCCATATCATCCTGCCCACATGCATACAAAACAGTTTTAGAAGTTCCTGCCAAAGGCACCAAATGGGAATCAGGTTCATCTAATAAAGGTCTATGATTTATTTCCAATGTATAACTCTTGGTGATATCCATATCATTCTCATTACCCTCTGAAAATATAACAGTCTTATCAATTTTTAGTATGTCAATACTTTTCCTTTCACAAATTTTGACATCTTGGTTTTCATTCAGAAATCCAGGTTTCTGTACACATTTGTCCTCCAACGTATCCATATGATTACAAATGAATACTCCAGATTTTTCAGTAAGAGTTTTATTATATTTTTCAACTTTTACAGCTTCGTGTCTGATACTATTTTCTAAATTAGTCTTACCAAGTTCTTGTACTTCAGAAGGTCCAAATCCGATGACAACAGTGTGACTCTTGGTTAGATCCATATTTTGCTCCTCTTCTGAACAAATAATTATCTTGTCAGAACAGTCAAGGACGGGATTGCCTAAACTTTTCCTCAGTGGCTCAGGCAGTTTAGAATTCTGGCCTGGTACAGATTTTACTATATGACTGTCAATAGCAGTATTATGATTTTCCACAGCACATTGTCCTGCTGATGAAAACAGCTTTGTGGTAGGAAACATACTTTGCTCACAGGACACAGTATTTCTATTATTCCCCAGTGCTACTTGTTTATTAAGATCGCCACCAGAGTATACTATATTATACTTTGCACTGTCTTGGTTAATATTGACTGACTGAGGAGAAACTTTATCAAGATAGGGCGAAATCTCCAAAACTTGATCTTTTTCTTTCTTCCAGGTGTCAGTTAGGAAGTTTTTAGATATTATGTTTGGTTGTTGGGATAGTTCAATATGACTTTTGGTCATTTTTTCTGATTCATTTAAAAGGCCATTGCTGTCAGAGTGAGACTTATTAATATCTTCAGATGCTAGATTATAAGATGCAGGAGGAGCTTGACTTCCCGAATTAGTTTTGTGACTTTTAGTCAAATCCTTATCTTCACCTGTGGAGATTACATTCTTTTTGCCAGTCAATGAAATAGAAGAAAAATTTGACAGGCCCTGTTTTAATCTTTCCCTAGATACATCAGGAACTGAGCTACAGTTTACATTCAGTTCTTTATCCTTTGACACAGTTATGTGATTTTGGAGCATCATTTCTTTTTCAGATATTGGTATAGCTATCTGTACATCTGTCTGATCTTGTTTAAAAATCTGATTATCTATTGCAACTGTGTGACTCTTGGTAATGTCCATGCTGTCCTCTCCTGAATATATCGTCTTCTCTATGAGAACAGAGCTGGCATCTGGATTAGGATACATTTTGGCACAATTACTGTCATGCTTCAGCAAATTTTTTTCCTCTCTTGTACTTGAGACACACTCAGTCAGTTCCATGGCATTATTACAACTAGAATACAAAAATGTCTTATAGTCTTGAATTGCTGGACTGGAACATATAGATTCTGGGATCATAGCCAATGTTCTGATATCTTGGTTAGAAGTCTGTGTGACCATGTGAGTTTCTGTCCCAGTAATATTACTTCTGCTAATATGTATTTCACCTTTAGGGTTTAAGGAAGGATCTTGGAAAGCAGCATTTGGTTTATTCTCAAAGACATTCTTTTTCTCTGAAGCTTTAGTTCTATAACCTATTGTAACATCCATCATGACAGTCTGAGTTTGATTTTCAATTTCAGATAAATTATCTGTTGAGGGTAAAATTTGTATAGTGTGGTTTCTTGTCAAGTCCATCAAGTCACTTCCATAAACTGTAATATCATCACTTTTAAACTCCCTTAAGCTAGCCTCACTAGATGTGGGAACCAAACTCTGAATATTGGCTGTATGACAATGGGTGAAATCCATCTCATCATCTTGTTCTCTAAAGATTCTTGTCACATTACTGACAGTTTCATCTGCATGAAGGGATTCATGCATTTGATGTATAGAAGAGGTTCTATTTGATTCTTTGGAATGAATAGATATCTCAGAATTTTCTTTATCAGGTCCTATACAAGAAGCATTAGATTTCCTTGTTTTCAATCTTTTTATGAAGTCATTGAAATTTATTTTCTTTTCTGAATTAGTATTTTGATCCATGGAAAAATTTAATTCTTTTTTCATTCTTGAATCCTCAGTGTGAAGCTTGAAGTTAGCCAGGAAGGCTGTGGTATCTATCTTGGTGGACTTCTCATTTTCTGTATAATCTAAAAGGCCTTTGGTAATCATCACAGTGTGACTTGCTGTCAGGTCCATCTGGTTTTCATCAGAAAAGATGACTGTCTGGTCATTTGAATGTTCCTTTTCATGGTTGTGTTCTGTAACTGAAACCTATAATGAAAACAAAACATCAAAAAATCAAATAAGCCTTGGCTGGTGTAGCTCGGTGGATTGAGCGCAGGCCTGTGAGCTAGAGGATCACAGTTCGATTCCCAGTTAGGCACATGCCTAGGTTGCAGGCCAGTTCCCAGCAAGGTACACACGAGAGGCAACCACACATTGATATTTCTCTCCCTCTCTCCTTCCCTTCCCCTCTAAAGATAAATAAATAAAATCTTTAAAAAAAAACACAAATAACTTTGTCTGTATAAAAAAATCAAATAAAATGCAAACTTTAAAAAAGGTATTTTACATGTTCTATATAAATAATCTTCAATGATGGTCTCATGATATATTGGTGTGTTTGAATCAATGGTGTGGTGTGTAGTAATACTTTTAGTGTTTTCAGACAAATTAAAAGTTCAAGGTTAATTATACATCCACTAGAATGATGAAAAATAGAAAGGACTGACAACACCAAATGCAAATTTAGTGAAAATTCTAATCACTGTACTAGATAGGTCATTGTCATTCTAAATAAAAAAGACTTAGAAAGGGGTAAGTGCATAAAGACTAATTTATAACACATTCTGTACTTTGGGAAGTTAGGATTTTCTTTGAATCTAATGCACTGATTTCATTTGTAAAGATATGGTCAAACTCCCTGCTACTTAAAGTATGGTCCAATAGACCAGTATATTAATTTCACCTAGGAGATTGTTAGAACTACATAATGTAAGGGCCCACATTAGATCTAGTGGATAAGAATCTATATTTTAACAAAATCCTGAGATGATCCATATGCCCATTAAAGTTTGAGAAGTCCTGATATAACTAATACATTTCCCTATTATTTAAACTGAGAGTGATTTAATTTTCCCTAGTTAACTAACAAGGTAAGTTTTTCCAGCCCTGCCTGGTGTAGCTCAGTGGATTGAGCACGGGCCTATGAACCAAAGGGTAGCCACTTGGATTCCTAGTCAGGACACATGCCTTGGTTGCAGGACTGGTCCCCAGTAGGGCGTGTGCGAGAGGCAACCACACATTAATGTTTCTCTCCCTTTCTATCTCCCTCCTTTCCCCTCTCTCTAAAATTAAGTAAATAAAATCTTTTTATTAAAGAAGTTTTTCCAGTCCACAGGTCCATTTTAGTAGGTAACCCTTGAATCATACCATTACCATTAAACTTTGACTTTTTAAAAAGTTGTAGCTGTCAAGAGAAATTAAAATATGAAGGCACTTGCATGAACTCATACCTCTCTCTGTTGCATCTGGGTCTGAATTGGAGCACAAAGCAATGTGTTCATTCCTATTGGAAAAAAATTTAAAAAAGAAAAAACTATAGTCAATGACAAAAATATGTATCACCAAGAGGCTAACTTTCCCTGTTAGGTTCTTCATCAGTTATAAGTACAGTGGAGCCCTTATCAGCAGCTTTGCTTTCTGCAGTCATTCATGGCCAACCATGGTGTAAAAATATTAAATGGAAAATTCCAAATATAATTCCTAAATTTTAAATTACATGCCATTCTGAGGAGCATGATGAAATCTTGAGCTATCTGGCTCCATCCTGCCCGGGACACAAATCAGCCCCTTGTCCAGAGTATCCAACACAGTATATGCTGCCTGTCTGTTAGTCACTTAGTAGCCATCTTGGTTATCAAGTTTATTGTAACAGTATTGCAGTGCTTGTGTTCAAAACCCCTTATTTTACTTACTAATGAACCCAGTCTAAGAGTAGTGATGCTGACAATTAGAATATGCTTCCTTTAAGTGAAAAGGTAAAATTTCTCCACTTAATAAGAAAAAAAAAGCTGTATGCTGAGGTTGCTAAGAACAACTCTATTTGTAAAATTGCTTAATTTATAAATTAAGCTTTATCATAGGTATGTATGTATAGAAAAACACATAATTATATACAGTTTGATACTATCTGTAACTACAGGCATACGCTGTGGATCCCGGAACAGATTTTACACGGAGAAGGGGACACTACTATATTTACTAAAGTTTTATTAGTTACTAAGCCCTTTGTAAGGACACAGGTTATTAAATTTCATTGACTTTTAACTGTCCCATTTTAGAGACAGAAATAGTTGCTGTATTCTTCATGTGATTAAACTATTTTTAGAATGTGGTGCAAATTTTAATGGTGGAAAGTGTAGACTACTTTCCCCCACTTCTCCATTTTTTTAATTTCCTGGATAGTAGAGGTTACATTGTAAAGAGTACCAACCGATTAGACTGAAATGTTAGTGTAAGATTTTGAAGCATCTTTTATTCTATGTTAAGAAATCTAGACCTTCCCATAATGAAAGGTGCATTTTATTTTTAAAAATTCTAGATTTCTTCCAAGATGGCAGAGGAGTAAATGGAAGTCACACTAACCTTCTCCCAGGACAAATCTGGAATTACAATTAAATTGTGGAGAAATCACCCAGAACAAACAACTGAACAATACCAAGAGAGAAGCCTTATAACCTCGGACAGACAGAAGAATCAGATTCAGTGCAATCTGACTGGTAGGGAATTCAGTAGAAACATGAGAGGGCTGGCTGGGTGTCCACTCAAATACTTAAGCTCCAGAGTGATACTTAAGCAGCCAGTTGGATCCCCCTGAGAAGTGTGGGGTCTAAACCCTAAGCTTGAACCCCTAGCCTACAGTACCAGAGGCCAAAAAATACAGATAGCATCCAGTGGCAAAAAGCAGCAGGGTTGCTCTCTGACAGAGATAGATGGCTGAAGACACAAAGACCCATTTAAAGGGCCAACATACACATTTTCATTAATCCAGCAAAGAGGTGGGGGAGCAGAGTGAGCTAGAGACACCTGAGGAGAGACTGGGGACAGAAGCTTTGGGGAAGGAACTCTGAGAGTAAGTGCCAGGATGCCAGTGATGAGTAACCCTCATATGGCAACAGCCATGGTGCTCAGGCAGACCATGCCTCTCTGAGTGGAGGCAGCCTGAGGGGAAACAACAGCCCCACCCTCAGGAGGGATTCTGCCCTGCTCTATACTGCTTAAGCCTGACTGCTGAGTGCAGTCTGACTAGATTAAAAACTGAAGGAGGTAGTCACAGAGAGTAAGTAGAGCCCTGGAAATCTCAAACAGGCTGCTGAAGGTCAGAGGGGATCAACATCTGACATCACCAGAGGTGGATACAGAAAGAAGTAATAGTGGCAAATACTAGATGCCACCAAGAAAAACTCTACCATGGTCTTCTCCAGAATTTCCAATATTTTCTTTCTTGCATAGCTTTTAAATATTCATTTCCTATACATCAAGTTTGTACATATTAAGTCCCAAGATTTTATACTATAGTTTATTTCAATTCACATATTTTGCCATTCCCTTCTCTTAGCCCATTTTACCTTCTTCTGTCCTCTCATTATTTTCAATTTTGTTTTCTCTCTTACTACAACTTGTTTCCATCCTGCATTCTTACTATTTCATCCCATCTAGTCTCTCAAAAGCAATTTTCTTAGTGGCCATCTCACATCCTTTTCCCCACTCTTAAAATACCTGCAATCTCTCTCTACCTTTAGCAATCTTTGCTTGTTGTTGTGGATAGAGTCGTTGTTGCATTTTTTCAGTGTTATCTCTAGATCTTCACTAATTTTGTATTTAAAATCTCAAATTTTACGGTTTCCCCTTACTCTTTTGTCTCAAATATTGTAGCTTATTTTTTCTTTTTCTCTTTCAGCCATTCCCTTTTCTCCTTTTTTTCTTCTCATCTCAAATTTTTTTTCCCTGTCTTGCCTGTTTTTCATTCCTCACTCTTAGTACTCTCTCTCCCTCTATCATCTTAAAATCACTTCCCATTCCTCTAGAAACTTTTCTTTCTTTTTTCCTTCTTATACCTTTTACATCTATATTAATTTTAGCTGATTTACTTTTTGTTTTTTAATATAGTTTATTTACTATGGTATTACAGTTGTCCCATTTTCCCCTTTACTCCCCTCTACCCTGCACACCCTCTCCCACCCACCCACATCCCCCCGCCTTTAGCTAATGTTCATGTGTCATACTTATAAGTTCTTTAGCTTCTACATTTCCCATACTATTCTTGCCCTCCCCATGTCTATTTTCTACCCACCATCTATGCTACTTATTCTCTGTAGCTTTTCTCTCTCTCCTCCTCCCATTCCCCTGTTGCTAACCCTCCATGTGATCTCCATTTCTGTGGTTCTGTTCCTGTTCTACTTTGTTTTTGTTTTAGGTGTGGTTGTTAATAATTGTGAGTTTGCTGTCATTTTACTATACGTTTTTTATCTTCTTTTTCTTAGATAAGTCCCTTTAACATTTCATAAAATAAGGACTTAGTGATGATGAACTCCTTTAACTTGAACTTGTCTGGGAAGCACTTTATTTGCCCTTCCATTCTAAATGAAAGCTTTACTGGATACAGCAATCTTG
>PVKM010017520.1:0-25831 GCA_004027735.1 Carollia perspicillata
GCTTCCAACAAATAAAAAGAAAGGCAGCATGGCTCCCAGGCTGTGTGTAGACACAGCCTGGTGATGGGGGGAAGCAGCCAGCAGAATCTCCTGCCCTGGAAAGAGGGGAGGGCGCTCGTTCCCTGCAGCCCCGGCGTTAAGGTGAGCAAAGCCTTCCACTGGGAGGAGCCTGTGAGATTCATTCACCTCCCAACAGGGAGAGGCAACGACTCCTTCCTAAGCACTACAAGGCCTGAGCACTCGCCTGCTCCGGTTTCTGTCCATGTTCCACCAGAAAGCAGAGACGAGGTGGGGGGCCCAGCAGCCAGCCCAGTGGCCCCACATCCTGTGGCGGCAGCAGGCCCCTTTCATCTCCAGGAGAGTCACTTCCCAAGTGACCCCGGCCCCACGTAAGTGTAAGAGAAGCATCGCTTTCAGCCGGTGCCCACAGCACATATCTGTCCTCCAGTCAAGGGGCCTTTATTTCATCCGTCCCCCTTCTCCCCCACCCTCCAATCCCCTCTAGGGGAATTCAGCTATGCGTGTTACATGAAATGCGGACCACAGGCCGGGCCTCTACAAACTGCTAATTGAAAACCTTGTCAGAAGTGGGAGGAAGAGGCAGAGGGGGAAAAAACAACAACCCTTAACAGGACCCCCTCATACTGTGAACAGCAATGCGCCTCCCTAAAGAGCGGGTCTTGCTCCATCGCAGCCACACCAGAGTCCTTCCTCCCCTCACAGAGGTCTTGGGGACTGTGGCTCTGGGCGACAGTGCCTGACAAATCCGAACAGGCTGTAAGAATGCAGCTAATGGGCCTCCAGAGGCCTGCCCAACTCTGGGGCTCACCTGCTCTGTGAGCATGGGGTGCGGGCTGCTCTGGAGCCAGGCTGCCTGGGTCGAGACCGGGCCGCTGCACTCTCAGCTGTGTGGTCCTAGGCAAAGACATAACCTCTTCTGTAAAATGGACATAAGGTTTGCACCCGCTTCATAGGGCCATTGTGAGGATAAAATGTGCTGACATACAGAGGAGGACCCCCCAAAATACTGAAATTTATTTATAAAAAAGTGTATTTATCTTACATGTTTAAACTTCAGTCACCTTCAAAGTTCTCTCCATTTGATGCCACACACCTATTGAGATGTTTTTTCCACTGCTCAAAACAGTTTTTGAACTCATTGATTTGAGGCCCATTCCTGCCTCTGCCATTTTTTGTTTCACCTCTTATACATTGGCAAAACGTTTCCCTTTAAGGACTTTTTTCATCCAGGGAAACAAACAAACAAAAAAGTCACTTGCGGCAAGAGGGGATGAATAGGGAGGGTGGGGCATGGGGGTCATGATGTTTTTGGTCAAAAACTGCTGAACACTCAGCACAGTGTGGGCAGGCGCACTCATAAATCACCCATCAGGAAATGGGCAAATGCACTGCAAGTCTTCAAAAAAATTCATCGAAGCCAAACACAGCCTCTCACAACAATGCCAGCTGGTACACTGATACAGATGGGTTCCTAGAACCCATCTCACCTAGCAGGGGAAGTTGGTACAACAAGGGGCCCACCTTCCAGGAGACAATTCTGGTTCTTTTGTGTGTCCCCCACCATATGTAAGCATTTCACACAACGCCTTAGAGAGCGACAACTATGAATATTTTGCTCTTATTTATAATAATGAGAATGCTCCCTCTGCCAGATTGGAGAATGGCCAAAACAAGGAGAGGACAGGCTGAGACTTCTGTTCTACCCCCATTTCATGGGTAAATCAGGCCCCAGCTCCATGGAGGCCTCCGGGTGGAAAGCGGAATGAGAATGCGCGCGTGTGGTGAAGTGGGGAGAGGAAGGTGGTGAGAGTTCAGTGGGGGGAGAATGCGAGGGTAAGAGGGAAGACAAGCTAATATTTTCAATTACCTCTTCTATAACTTGGTGTTTTCATGCATTTGAACAAAGCTGTAAGGTAGTTAGGCTCATCCCCATTTTCCACTCAGAATCTGAGGCCCAGAAAAGTTGAATAAGCTCCTGAAAGTCCCAAGGTCCCTACGTGTGACATTTGGGTCTCCCTTCAATTCCCCAAAACTCCACTCCTGCCTCTTCCTCCCACACGCTCTGCGCTGGGGGTTCCTGCCTGCCCTCGAGGAGGGACAAAGAAATCCTTGGATAACGATGTGAATCCAGTTCTGAGGAGTTAGACATGTTTTCCTAACACTGCATTTAGAGAAGCTCTCTTCCAGATATCGGCACCCTCCTTGCGAAGGTCTGGAACTACCTTCTTTGTTGAGAACAGAAGTTTCCAGCCCATATTTCCATGTCTAAGGTAGGTGGGATGTGTCTAAAGAGTAAAGAGAAGCCTTTTACTGCTTCCCTGTGCAGACCTCTGGCTGAGGTGCTACGCCCAGGTCAAGACTATAAACAGAGAGTACATGACAAACACTGTGATTACAATGGTGGAGACTTCATCAAAGGCCTTCTGAAATCGCTTACCAATTATGTGGTATGAAATGCCTCCATTAGGAAAACTGCGATGATTTTGTGTCTCCTGATGAGGGTAATGACTAATATATTCTGTCAACAGGCATGACAGCTGTCTGTACATATTTTGGAGGCGTCTATTTTTAGATGCTGTAACTGTACCTCCAGCTATTTTAACTACTACATTTTGTTGACACCATGCAAGGAGGCTTACAGGGAAAGGTTAAAATTCCTCTTCCCAGCTGTTTCTCTTCCTTGCATCATGTTTGTCTCATTATTCACTGGGATCCATAAATCTGCCACTCAGAGCCCAGGCTAAGTGATGTGCTACAGGGAAATGGCTAATGTCACCAGGAAACAAGATACAATCGAACACCGGGTGCACAGCATCCACCATTCCGACGTGCCGTGTCCCGCCTGGCAGCGTCCTGACCGTCCTCTCGCAAGCCCGGCAGAGGAGCTGCTGTCTGACAAGGGGCCTGCGCTTCGCTTCCTCTGCGCCAGCTTCCCGTTTGCCAGACCAGGGGGTGGGAGAGGAAAGGAGGGGGAAAGATTTGCGAGATGGACTCTAATTTTAAGACAAAAGCCATCCCATTAAATCTTAACAGATGTTTCGCAAGTTTAGAAGATTAAGAAAGATTTCGGCATCAAAAATCAAAGAAAATACTCCGTGACCTTAAAAAAGGATAAAACACAAAGCTCTGACAAACCCAAAGTCCACTTTGACAGCTGTCTCCGACGGAATCGACGAGGTGCTATTGATGTTTGGATTAAACCATGCCTCTGTGATCAAGTACTCAAACATGGGATAAAAGACAAATATATTCTTTAATCCTACCCACTAATTTTGTCTAGACCCTGAAAAGCAATGGATGCCAAACAAATGTTGAAAGTGGCTTCTCTTCTGTTTATTGACAAAACTATTTTTATTTCATTAATTCGCCACGTATCTTATCAGCATTTAAACTAACACGAGGAAATCCACAGACAGGACTGAACTCTCCACAAACAGATGGCTGCAACTTCCGAGGCCGCTAAAGGTAAAATCAATAGATGATAATTCCAGGAAGTAAGGAAGATGTTACAGGAAAGTGTAAAAGAAAAACTGGATTCCAGTTTATTTTTCTTTCTTTCTTTCTTTTCTTCCTTCCTTTTTTTTTTCCTGAACTATAAAATAGCATTGGGAATTCTAATTCTGAGCCCAGAGAATTTTAACAGAAAGGAAGAACAACTTTCTTTCCCTAAGGAAAGGGTGAAGAGGCAATTAAGTCATTAATTACTCTCTTTGTCTGTTGCTGTCCAACCCATCAAACTTGGCCTCTTCTGTCTTCATCAAAGGTGGAGCTCACTCTACTTTACAATAAGTACCTCTTAATAAGACAATCTCATGTTTCAAAAGCTGTTCTACAAGGAATTTAGATGAAGAGAAATTAATATAACACTTAGCAGCAGACCCCAGAGCTTGACAGCTGCGTAGCGCCCGTATCAAAGGTCCTCAAACGAGCAGGGAGAAGTTCCAGGGACGAGGACAATGTTGAGAAACAGCGTGCTGTGTGCAAAGCGCAGGGACTCTGGGGTCTAGTACAGAAGGAAAGATGGAGCTGACATTAATGCTAAGAACTGGGGGCCGAGGGAAAATAGGTTCTCTGCAGAAGGACCCATCAAGAACACCAGGATGCCCTGAGAAAGTCACTGGGGAGACAGTGTCTGAGGAAAAGAGTTAAATCTGCCCTAACGGGTCTCTAGTGGGTCAGACCAACTTCAGGGACATTTGCTGGGCAGGCCTCCACACCCCTACCCCTCTAGCGTGCCTTCAGCCCCCTGCAGACTCCTTCGGCCAGCTAAACCTCCCAGGCAGTCAACTGATATCTCCACAAAGAGACCCCTCTCGGGTGTATGTGATTAATACAATCCTTCAGGGAGCTCAATGAGCGTCTTTGAAAAAATCTTTTTTAAAAGTGACAAAGTGTGATGCTTCCTTGGTTTGCTCTCCCACGTCAAGTTTTCTGTTGCTGCTCTGGAAGGAAGCGTTCGTTTGTTTCGTAAGATCTTGAACCAATTCTCCCCGGTGGCAAAGAGAGAAAGCCACAACGCACAACACAGTTGCACATGCAAGCAAGGAGCATGCAGAAGCATACATTTGAAAGCCACTTTGGAAGACTGGACCGTGCTTATGAAAAATTCTCCATTTTCCTACCAGTTTCCAAAAGATCCAACCAGCTTAAACTCTAGGAAGCATGATGAGGAGTTTCAGCTAAGCATTTGTTGACTTCATCCTCACATACTCTGCCTGCAAGATGCTGGAATTACATAAGTACTAGTGTAATAACAACAGCTTTATTTTTGTGTGTTGCTATGGAATTTTGAAAACAAAACAAAGAAAACCACTGATCAGTAATTGTGACAAAACTTCTTAGCCACAGCACTGAGAATAGGGCCTAATTATTCCATAAACACACTTTGATTTGTTTACTTCAACGTCAAATTAACTTCAAATATGGAACAGCTGATGCTGATTTGCGACGGTACACAATACCGCCGCAGAGTGCGTTCTGCTACCTTGTGCAAATCTCTCTGTCTTAAATGGATTCATTGCAAAAGTCTCTCCATAGAGCGCCCCACATACAAAAGAAGGAAACACATATGCATTTTACTTAAAAGAAAACTTTCCCAAACAGGGTGTGTATGTGTTTGTGATCCCACATTTTGGCTCACTCTCCTTTGCCCCTTTACACAATAGAAACAGAAACAATTTTTGGGAAAATTAGCAGCTCATGACTAAGAGATACTTAGAGATATAATGTGAGCCCAAGAAAATTAAAAACTACGCAGAAAAGAAACTTTAAATTGTTGGGGGAATTCAGTATGTGCTGAGGGAAACAGGAGACAGACAAGAAAGGGAGAAACAGCCAAACCCAGAGTGAGGCCTGCACCAATCATTTGGTTAACAAGTGCCTACTGAGTGCTTATTTCACCCCCGTTCCTTTAACTATTATATAAGCTTACTTCTCTAAGCAGTCTGCAAGTATTGACCCACGTGGTCCTCCTAATAACTCTACGTGGTAGGTACGATTAACATCCTCATGTTAGAGAAGAGGATGCTGAGACACAGAAACATGAGCAGTTTGCCCAAGAGCACAGAGCTAGTCAGCAGCAGAGCTTGGGATTCAAATGCAGACGTTCTCTCTCCCCAGTTCATACTGTGCTAAGTTTAAGATACTTCTTCGAATCCTATTCCCAACCCTGGACTCTGCAGTAACCAAACACATTCCTTGCCCCCAAGAAGCTTCTAGCTAGAGGACAGTTACAATACAGTGTAGTGGGTCTGTGAATGTAAGCTCAGGATGGTGTCCCAGGATACCCCAGCCAGTCTTATCTTAGAGCGGGTGGGAAGATTGGTCAGGACTTTCCGGATGTTTGAGCATGGGCCTGTGAAGCAAAGGGTCACCGGTTCGATTCCCAGGCAGGGCACATGCCTGGCTTGCAGGCCAGGTTCCCCAGTAGGGGCCATGTGAGAGGCAACCACATATTAATGTTTTTTGCCCTCTCTTTCTCCTTTCTTTCCCCTCTCTCTAAAAATAAAATAAATAGACTATTTTTTAAAAAAGAAGGCTTTCCAGATGTAAAGTAGTGTTTCTCAACTTCAGCACTATTGCTATTTCAGGCCAAAGAGTCCCTGGTTGCAGAGGGCTGACCAGTACATTAGCAGCACCCCTGACCTCCAACCACTATGTGTCATTATCATACTTCTCCTCCAGTATGATGCCCAAAAATGTGTTCAAACATTGCCAAAAGTCCCCTGAGGACATCCGAGAATCACTAATCTGAAGGAAGTGGTGTCCAAGGGAGACCTGAAAGATGAGTGGTAGTTATCAGAAAAAGAATTGGAAGAGAAGCCCAAGCAGAGGATATAGCACAAAAACCCAGAAGAGAGAGAGAGGTTGTCACTTCCAGAAGCTGAGAGTAATTTAACGTGAGTAGTTCCTAGAATTGGATGGAGGAGATTAGGAGAGGTGAGTCTGGAGAGACAAGCAGGTCACCACAAAAGGCCTCCTACTCTGCATTTGGGAGTCGGACGTACCTTAATGCACGTTGAAGCTGTGAAAGGGATAATGCCAGGACCAGGCTTGCACTTCGGAGCCCTCACTCCAACCTCTGCAGAGACAGCAAACTGCAGAAGAATCGGACTTTAGACCTGCCAAGACACTGTTACGTTTCTTACTTTCTCTGCATGCATGTTGATCCCTTTTCCTTTTAAATATAATATTAACATTTAAAATTAAATATGTATTCTTCATATGTAAAAAGCTCTTATGCATCAGTATGAAAAAGGTGATCACACCAGTAGCAAAAAGTGAACAAGCAATTCACAAAGAAGAAGTGCAATTGGCCAATAAATGTGAAAAAATGTGCTAACTTTTCCCAATGATCAAATAAATGCCAATTAAATCATGAAATCCCATTTCCTATCATACTGGCAAACAATTTTTTAAATAGTTGTAGCATCTCCTCTTGACACGCAGAGAAACTGCACTCTCCGACACGGCAGTGGGAATTTATACTGGAGCTTCTTTACTAGAAAACAACTGAGAAAAAATAATAATAAAGCTGTGTTTTGTGAAGAATTAAATGACAAACTGTTGAAATGATCTACGCATCCAACAAGAGATTAGTTGATCAAATTATAGCGATTCTGGGTAATAGTTTTATCCTCTATTTTGGGCCACTACTAATGAGGCTGACACATGTTAGAGGGTATAGGAAAAGCCCCCATGGTCGCTAGTGCCTGACACACGGTTAAGTGACAGTAATTATTAGTTACATGCCCCCTGGCTGATGAGGCTGAGTTGGGTAGTGGTTGGCCCATAATCAAGAGATCACAGTTCGATCCCTGGTTTGGGTACATACAGGAGGCAACCAACTGATGCTCCTCTCTTGCACTGATGCTTCTCTCTCTTTCCCCGCTCTCTAAGAGCAATGAAAAAAAAAAATGTCCCTGGGTGAGTTTCAATTAATTAATTCATTCATTAATTCATTAATTAAAAAATATCAGTTACGTGAGCGAGTGAGGTGAAGTAACTGGAACAGTCTGAGCTGCATTGGGAAGCTGACTGCTACTGAACTCAGAGGAGGGTGTAAACTCATGCTCAGTGTGATTAAGGCATGCCTAAATGACTCAATCAAGCATTGTCTTTCCCTAAAACTCACAGCCACCTAAAACTGTCTGACATCTTGGCATGCATTTATTGGGTTTAATTGTAAGATGAGACATTTCTTTGCCCACTAAAAATTATCTCTAAGAGAGTCAGAAGTTAGGTAACTTACCCAAAATCACACAGTAAGGGAGTGTTGATTTGACCTTGGCTTTATCTGAAACGGAGCACCAGTTGAGTTTGGTAGACACTTATGAGTCATATCTGCATTCCTACTTCACCTAAATTTATGGCACTGACTATACAACTTATTGTCAATCATGATTATAGGGTCTTGTCCTGTGTCATTTTATTATTTTACATGTGGGCCTGACACTACTTCCCAACGAGATTTGAAGTTATTGAAGGGTAAGCAGCCTCTCCCTGTTCTTCTTCCGTCTCTGCAGAAACACGCACCCTGGTACCCCGGTACCTAATGCAATACTTTATACAAAGTAGGTAATGACTAGGTGCTTATAGAATAAATGAATGCTCATAAAGATTTCCATGATGTGCTTAAGGATCAGACGATGACAGCAAAAAAATTGGAAGACAAATAACAAAGAAAAATATTGCAGCAAATGTAACAAATGGTTAAAACCTTTATTATGTAAATAGCTTACAAAAAACACACCAAGATGCCAGTGTAGAAATAAAACAAAGGGCATAGCAAAAAATTCAGGAAAGAGGGATTTCAACTAATTTGTACATGTAGGGAACTATATACCCTTTCTAGTAATCAAATAAATGCAAATAAAATATAAGATGCTATTCTTGGCATGTCGAATTAGCCAAAATTTTAATTATTATCTTAATAGTAATACCCAATGTTCATAGCAATGAGATAAAGCACACTGGTGGCAAAAGGCCTTAAGAGCCTTCTACGTTAACATGATCTTTGGCTCAGTAATTCTGTCCCTGTGAACCTGTGCCAAGGAAACAATCCCGAATACAGAGAAGGGCGTGCAGGGACCTGCAGCGTGGACTGGAAAAGTCAGACGCACCTCAACTCAAATCCTGGGTCCACCATTTCCTTGCTGGGTGACTTTGGGCAATATACTAGTCTCTGTTTGTCCATTTTCTCATCTGTAAAATGGATACAACAGTCATCTCTAATCACAGAGTGGTCGTAAGGATTAAGTGAAAGAACGTTTGCAAAATGCTGAGCACAAAGTGGAGCACATAGAAAGGGCTCCATAAATACTAGCCAGCATTATTATCAGAAACAAACAAAAAAAGCTGTACACACATTCATATCCTTTATAATATATGATGAAAAAGGCTGAATTTCCAACTGTGGTGGTATGGTTAATTGAACAATAATATAGTCATTCAATGACATAGCATGCAACCTTTAATTTAGTAAGTGTGTTTAGATTGTGGAACTTCATTATATAAATTTATGAAAAGTGTGTAACAACATGAAAAATGCTTCTGTAGCTAACATGACCTGTTTTAGATGCTTGGGATATAAAATAAGGTCACATCTCTTCTAAGACTGAAATTAACATGACCCAAGCCTCCATCTCCCTGACGGGAAAAGCTCCTTCCTCCCTCTCTGGCGTCCTTCCTTCTATGATGAGCTCAGCAATCAAGGCCGAAGGGGTCGTCAACCTGCGTTGTTCTCACCGTGTGGCAAGGTCAGAGCTCGGGCACCCCACCCCCAACTCATTCCAAGCCAGAAGTCTCCTTACTGAGTGTCTCAACACGATATTATCAGGCACCAAAATAATCTGGGGGGAGGAAAGAGCACAAAATACTCTCAGTATTTCCACTATCCAGGGACAATCATAATTGATAGTTGGGGTGTTTCATTCCAGAGTTCTCTTCTAGGTACAGACTCTTTTTCTGAGTTATTATTACTGTATTTAAAAAAGAAAAACTGTGGGCCCTGGCCAGGTAGCTAAGTTGATTAGAGTGCTGTCCCAGTACAGCCAGATTGTGGGTTCGACCCCCAGTCAGGCCACATAAAAGACTCCACCGATAAATGTATAAATAAGTGGAAAAATAAATTGATGTCTCTGCTTCTCTCTCTCTCTCTCTCTCACCAATAAATAAAAATTTTAAAAAGAAAGGAAATTGTATCCTCCAACTCTAGAAAAGAGAGAAAACCCCACCCTGGCAAGGCAGGATTTACCCACCCAGCTGTCCCATGCTGAGCTCCCCCAGATTTTGAGGATGGTTCCCACAAAATCTGCAGCAATCTTCTTCCCTCAGTCCTAACAGGCCCTGTGTGACCAAATGTTTTGGAGTAACTGCAGTCTCTCCCAGCAGCCTGATTGATGACTGACGGCTGTGCCGATGCCGCCTTTACTGCCCTCTCACACGCTCTCAGGCACGCCCGCCCTCTCCTCCGTTGTCACACCGTGTCTGTCTCCTCCATCCGCCCACACGGTATCTGTAAATCTAGCGTTTGAGATAAGATGAGAGGAAGTCAAGACGTCATTCAAGGTGTCATGTTCTTATCATTGCTTACTTGGAGGATACTTGATTAGCCACTCTTGCAAAATTGAGAAGGCTGATCATTGACTATCAAAACATTGGAAATAAAGTAATCTAATAGGGCAAAGGCCACTCTAAGAGATAAACTCAGTTACTCCATTTTCTTCTGCTGTGATCTTACCTAAGCCTAATTGCCTAATTTGGCTGTTCACAATTATTAGGTTTTTTTTCTAGTGAACATGAGCAGCATCCGAAAGTCAGAGATAGGTGAAGGCTATCTCTCCCCTCACTATTTGATTACAATGAAATTAAGTCTCAGACCAAATTCTGCCACATACGCATTCATGGACTTAGCAAGTAGACGCACAACACTCATACAGCCTTGTTCATAAGCTTGAAGTTGCAGCTTCCCGCCCTTGTAGAAACTGTTAGGTTTACCAAAGGCAAACAAGACAATGATCTTACGGCAGATTGCAGCTGACCTTATAATTAGACACACAAGACCCGAATTCTCTGATCAGTGTCTGGGCACAGGATCATTTCAGAATGAAGCCTCTGGCACCATTTTGAAAGGTATAAACTTCTGGACTGAAATTCTATGCCCCTTTATGCAAGTACAGAGGGCCTCTGCAACATCTATGGCCAATCCAGAGGTCTGGAGCACTGCTTACTCCCCCCGTGAATGATAACAAAGCTTCCGGTGCTGGTCAGTTATAAAGACTGCTCAAGCCCATCCCTGCAGTGTGGGGCTCTGATTAGGAGCTTTCAGGACTGACTTCCTAGCCCTGAAGTGCATGCTCCCTCTTAGGGTAACAGACGGTCATCAGGACATAGGTCAAAATAAATGTACGTACAAATACACACGTCACATATAGCGACATGGCAGTGCACTGCTGTGTGCATGAACACACAGAAGTGACAAACAGAGATGTGCATATGTGTGTGTGTGCATACATAGCTTCATGTAGAAGGTGGGTATGGGTACATATGTGTATGTATGTATATGTATATATAGAAGTATACCTGCATGTAAGTATGTATATATAAACATATAAGTATATGTAAAAAGATAAAATCAGACTGTCTCTGTCAAAGTGTTTTAGAGTAAATTACAAGCAACACAATATCCCCTTCATATTAAAGACAAAAAGGGTTTAAAATCTGGATAAAAGAAGGAGGTAGGTAGGAAAATTTTAAAGACCTCATTCCATTTTTAGGATGAATGTTAAAGGCTGAATACATTAGACACGTAGGAAAATAATCCCACTATTAGTATAATCACTTGCATCTGTCAAATGTGCCCTGATGTATAATACACTTTCTTTTACTCCAGAGGACCCCAAAGAAACACAACTTTAGAGGAAAGTGCAAAAGAGAAAGAATATTATCATCCAGTACTGAATCTTGTCAAAAAAAATTATATCCTCAAACCACTCATAGGCCAAATGATTACAGCCCATAGGATAGATGCCACAGAGGACAGACAGAGAAGTTCAAGAGCAGAGTGAAGAGGGGGCACCCACAGCTGCCAGGAAAGTCAGGGTCACAGCTGAGCTGGTCTGGCAGAAGAAGTCTGCCTGGCCAAGAGGGGGATGTCCGCCTTGACACAAACAGAGGAAGCTAGGGTGCCGCTCTCTCAGAGCAAGGAGAATTAAAAGAGATTGTGTATTTAAAAGCTGTCACGTGCTATCCATATGCAAAAACTCACGTTATAAAACCAGGAAGCAGGAAACAAAGAGCTTTGCAGTGCGTATGAATCAGAACCTCAGCTCTGCCCCAGCTAGCTGCAGGACCCTGGATCGGCTCTTCCCCGCTCTGCACCTTAATCCCACAGGTCTCGCATGAAAACTGTGCGGTTGCCTCCCACAGGCCAAGTGAAATCAAAGACTGCAAAGTGCGTCAAAGAGTTAAGCACTTTGCAAAACAGAAGACGTTATTTCATCACAAATAGAAGATATTTCCCTGAGTCCAACTACACTAAAAGGGAAACTCAGGGGGTCAGAGTGAGAAGGAGAAAAATCAAAAACCTATTCTACGGCAGAGAGTAAGGAAGCCATCCAAGGAGGTCTGGGTCAAGCCTTGACCTTCCAGTCCCCCGCCCTCTCGGGCATGATGCTGTGGGCTCTTATAAACGGGCTATGAAAGAACTGAGGCAGGTCTAAAGGTGTCTCTTGAAAATCTCACATTGAATGAAGCGTCTCTAGCTATTGAAGTCCTGGCATGAGTGTCACCCACCTCCCTCTCCCAGACAAAAGAGAACAAAGGCAGTCCTGGGGCTAGGGTGGCCTCCCCATTCTGTACACAGAGCCAGGAGTCCATACAAGAGCTCCCCAGTAAGGATAAGGAGCCAAAGGTGGTGCCCTGGCCTCTTAGTCTCTTAATCCTCACTTTAAGCCCAATTAAGTCTTCAAAGTGAATCTTTGATCAGAATGAAATTGTTGTTTAATTGAAAAGGCTGCTTTTCAAGAACAGTTGGGGTTCCCCCAAAGGGCAGTCATTTTAAAGCATTTCTACTAACAGGAGAGTCTCTTGGGTTTAAGTGTCTGCATCACGAGTGCTGGCTCTGGGCTCTGGCAGGTGTCAGGGGCCTCCCTGCTCACTGGAAGTGAATAGATGCTTGAAAAGAGGAAGTTAAACCAAGTCCCAACAAAGTGTCTTAAACAGGGTCCCCCTTATGCTGGTCGCTGACAGCACATGAGTAGCAGACCACCATTTATTCACAATATGAAGTCATCACAGATTTTCAGTCCTGCAACAAGCCTTTATTGAGCATCTACTATGTGCTGGCACAAGAGCAATCACTGAGTCATTAAAGTTGAATTAAATGTGGTTCTGGCCCTCAGGGAGTTCAGTAAACACAGAGCAGTAAACAGAAGGCTTCTGGGGCGCCTGGGGGCCTGACCTTCCTACCCCTGGGGATGGTACTGGGGGCAGACCAGACTGCTGAGAGCAGTGCTTCAGGAGAACTTCTCTGTTCACCCAGCTCTCCTGAGCTCTTGTTAAATGCAGGTCCCTGGCTCAGTGGGCCTGAGGGGGCTGAGATTCTGCGCTTCTAATAAGATTCCAGGAGACGCTGAGGGTGCTGCAGGTGTACAGACCACACTTGGCACAATAAACTCTTAGAGGACACTGACAGTTGAGCTGATTCTTAAAGAATGAGTGGAAGTCTGCCAAGGTAAGAAGTCAGGGATGATGGGGGGTGGCCTCATGGCCCAGGTACAGCTGTGAGGGGGTGGAGGGCTGAGAGAAGTCCAAGTGCTTCCGTTTGACTTGAATGGGAAGTGAGAGGAAAGGCTGGAGAGAAAGACAAGGGAAAAGGCATAGGGGCATCTGTATGTCTGGCTGGGGCATTTGGACCTGCTGGAAAAGGCAGTGGAGACTGTTGAAAAACGTCTCAGCTCATAAGAGATATGGTCAAATGGCATTTGGAAAAGATCTCCCAGCCAAGAGTATAGGAAGTGAACCAGCCAGGGTCAAGACTGGCGGGCAGGAGGGAAGCCAATAAGAAGGCTATTGCTGCATTGCGAACAGAGAAATGGACGGAATCAGGAGATATCAGGTAGATACTATCAATAGGTATTATTTCTCCACAGCTTCAAATCAACCTTCCCCAAAGTAATTTGATTTGGTCAATGGTTCTTCAGGCCTCTCAAAATAATTTTAAAACTCTTCTCTCTGGCTTTCAAAACACGCTACAGCAAATTTCACCCCAGCTCTCCACTGAACCCCCACCCTAATTCAACATGAATGCCCATGGGCTACCCTCCCACGGACTTCACGGGCTGTTCACACCTCCCAGGCTCAGCCCGGACGCCATGCTCCGCTCCCACTGTTCCGCACGGCTGGAGTGCCCCTGGGCTCCTCTCTGCATGCCCACATTCCACTGTGTGTCCAGGTCCGGCAGCACCAGCCTCACTGTCAAAGCTTCCCCAGACTGCCCCATCCCCACTGGTCTGGTTACCGGACTTCCTGCTTCGGTCTCTGCTCAGTCCCGAAGGGATCGAATGTGATTTTTAATGCCTTCTTTTATTTCCTTTGACTTTTCATAAAACAGCTCACCTTTCAGAAGTCCACCCATAGCATACACGTGTGGACTGAATAAGAGCGGTAAGAGGAAACCTGTGCACCCTCCTCTTGGATTCAGAAGCAAACATTGCCAAGATACATGAAGCTCCTGTGCGCCCCTCTTCGCTGGCTCTGTGTTTCTTTTACTGTGGACACTCCCAACAACATAACCCGCAGGGAGACCTGAGCAACAGTGCCAGCCTGCTACACCTTTGTTTCTTCCACAGCAATTGTCACAACACTTTCTGTGCTAAAAATATGGGCATGCAACCAGCCGGTGCGCTGTATTTGTGGAAAAATGAGAGTAAATATTTTAAATCAGTTCTACCTGGAATGATCCAAGGCATAGAGCCACTAACCCCTTAGCGTTTAGCAGACTATCCACCACAAGACAGACCCTCGGTAAATATTTATTTAACTGGATTCTGGTTTTACTTCGTCTAGTGGATGTAACACAGATTCTGGTCAACGTCAGACATGAGACCGTTGCACTAACCAAGTGTTCCCCACAGCAGGGCCCAGCCCCTCCCACGAGGTGTGCATTTACAGCCTTTGGGCTGTAGGGAGAAATATTAGAACTTCTGTTTATACTCCGGTTTTTCTCAACCTTTTAAATGCTTTAAATCTCAGTATAGATGCACGATGGAGGTAACATACGCATAAGTACGTATGTGTGCGTCATGCACCACCCGGTACCCTGTGCGACCTGGCACAGCCGCTGGTATGAACCACAGTAGCGCAGCGGGCTTGGGGCAAAGGCACCTAACTAGAACGGACAGCAGGAAAATAAAGGGAAGACCCAAGGCAGGGTCTCCCCAGAGACTCCTGGGATCCATTTATTCATTCACTCGTCCATCAAAAAAGTATTTTATTGATCTCACGGGCACCACGCGCTGTTTCCCAAACGGCAGCAAGCAGAGACGGCGCAGGCGTCTTCCACTGCGGGCCACGCCCTGCCCGGTCCTGCTGTCCACGGGACGCAGGCCGCTTGGGGGCTCAAACACCTGGCGTCGCACACTGGGTTGCCAGAGCGCGCAAATATGCATCCGCACATGCCCCCCGCATAAGAGGGTGAAGATGGACGAGTTCAACCAGACCCGGGCGCCTCATCCTGGAATGAACGATGAACAATGTTTGTTCATTAGAACAACTGGTTAGCATGGGAGCTCTGTTCGTATCTGAACTTCTCCGCCAGCAAAGGAGAAAACTCCCTTCCCAACAGATGCATCAGAAAAAACCTCTGCCCCTCCAAGATGTCCCCCGAATGCGAGATGTTGGAAACTGTCCTCAGCGAGAGAAAGGTCTACGGATAGGGAATGTGATTTTAAATGCCTTTCACGAGGCATAAAGCAACCTGTTGTTTGCACTAAGTTGTAAATGGCTTGTGTGCAATGCTCTCTGGACAGCCGGTTTTTCCAGAGGGCGAGATGGCAAAGACAGCACCAGAGAAGGCCTGTGGTACTTACAGGTGAAGTGAGAGGGTCTCAGGGATGGAAAAACAGCCTTGGAGAGGAGCGGCCAGGCCACGGGGCCAGGGCAGCAATGTTGAACTGGTCAGTTTCTCCGAGGGCTATTTTAGGCCCCACACTTGCCCACTGGCCTCAAAAACTTAGTTATTATAGAGAACGTTAGTGCTGGAAGCAAGCAGGGAGAGGCACCTGGCATAAGCTGGAAGCAGGCCTCCTGACTGCTGGTCCAAGCTCTCATCCAATGAGCCATCAGCAAACCTGGTAACAAAGGTAATTAAATGAAATGAGATTTAAAAATCTCTCACCCAGGTTCTCCGTTTTGAAAGACTAGCTCAATGCCGTGCTCTTTAGGCTAAACGTTTTGAACCACTTAGCTCTGTCTCTCCCCTCTGGGGTTTTGATCTGACATGCTTGGCACTTCTCAGAGTTCTGCCAGAGGTGAGGAGGCAGCGGGGATTATTCCCTTTCACATTCCACCCCAAAGGTGAACCTGGGAACAATGCACTATTGTTTCACTGGATAAAATAAGTCAAAGAAATAGACTTCGCTTACTCTGCAAGACTGAGCGTTGGATGTGCTATGGCAATTTGGGGGAAAGATAGCAAAGAACAATATGCAAATGTGCCTTCCTGCTTCCCAAGGATGAGAAATTGAAACAGCCAAGTAGTTACCTGGAACCCGGGCACAGACACTGTTGGCTGAACTGGTCCACAGTTTACAGAGGGGTGAGCAGCTCCATGACATGACTTTCTGGAAAGGTGTTATTTCATTTTAAACAGTTCTACACCAGAACTACTTGTGGTATGTGAAGATTTAAGTCCAAATCATGAGCTCTATTTTAAATATGTAGAGACGCCATTTTAATACACTGGCCTTAGAAACCAATTACAAATATAATGTGAGTTTTCTAGGGCTGCCACAACAAAATACCATAGACTGAGTAGCTGAAACAACAGAAATTCATTTCTTCACAGGTCTATCGCCTGGAAGTCCAAGATGAAGGTAGGGGCAGGGCTGGCTTCTTTTGGGAACTCTCTCTGGCTGCTTTCCCCCACGTCTTCCCTCTGTGTGCATCTGTCCACATTTCCTCTTCTTGTGGGGACACCAGGCCTACTGGTTTAGGGCCAACTGCAATGACCTCATTTACCCCTGTAGGGGCCCCCCAAGTATGGGCACATCCTGAGGTGCTGGGGGCTGGGATTTCAACACACAGATTTTAGGGGGGCACAATCCAGCCTGCAGGTGTATCAGATAGGCCTGCACAGATAACTAAGCGTGCTTGCCCCGTCCCTAAGCTTCCTATAAAACCTGAGTATGATCCACGCGGATATGCTTCTGGTAAAATTCCTGCACATTCTTAAGAGAAATGATGAGGGTCTGTAGATTACAGTCTGAAATTCATACAAAGGATAACACACACACACGGCATTAGGATAATTTCCCTCAAAGGAACAGCTACTTTTTCATTCTGAACACTTTCAGACATCCAGAATCACTTCCCCTAAGCAATTATGATTTCACAAAATGCTGTCAGGACCATCGCAAAGTTTTACTGCCCAGACAGAGCTAAATGCCTGGGGCTTCTGGCAGTGATTTATTATTTACTCTGGAGGTAAGCTGCTAAGCGAGACTTGTTCAGTAAGAACAGAGCCATCCGAAACAGTACAATATCTGTTGGACTGTGAGGGGGGTTTCTTTTCCCACCATTCCTCAAGAGAGTTTGTTCTCTGTAATCAAAAAGATGTATCTGATCTGTATGTGTTTTCACCCTTTTGTGAAATCAAGGGCACCAACATGCATTTGCCAAATCAGTCTGGCTTCCAATGTTCTTTGAGTTTTAGCTCTGAGAAATTTTCAGTATGCTTTCATAATAAAACCGAGGGCAGAACATTATCCAAGACCACTGACAGAATCTATACAGGGCTTTGTTTTCCAGGCAGTTGCTTCATTGCACTGTGGTGGCCTACCCCACTCATTCCTACCATCTCGGAGAGACTCCAGATTTCTAAGAAAAAGAGAGCACTAGTAATGCATATTTGCCAACTTTGGTTGCAGAATAGGTAACCAGTGCTAGGAGCCAGTTGCTGGCCCAATTCCGCCCCCTAGTGATCATAACAAATTGCGGCTTTTTGCAAAAGGCAGACTGGGGAGCTGGGACCAGTGAAAGCGGCTACCTGCCATGTCCCCCACACTTTAGCAACCTATTTCCCAAGATACCCAGGTGCCCTCCAGCTGCCCTTTCACCAGGCACAGAAAAGGGAAATGATGAACTCATTCACAGTAAGGTGACCAGGACTAAAATGTTCCCTTCTCCCCAAACTGTATACATTTGAACAAAAGCACTGAAGCAGGAAGGCAGTGCTGCCTAACCCCAAAAGAAGCAATTACCAATGGTGGAATCTAGGCTTAAGAAGAAAGACCTTTTTCCTTAGGATCTTCTGTTGTTTTGTTTTGTTTTGGTTTGTTTGTTTGTTTGTTTGGAGGAGTGCCTTTGAACAGTCATCCAATGCCTCATTTTTTTTTTTTTAACAAATCACTACCCTTGCTATAATCTGGCAGGGGTGGGGGAATGTTCAGCAGAAGACCCAGGAAAATGTTCCATCTCTCATATTTCTTGCCTCCATCCTCAGCTGCTCCCACCCCTACGCCTGGCTGGAAGGTATGACTCCCTTAGGTGGCCACCTTGTCCAGCGGGGCAGCTCACCCTGCAGACAGACACGGAGTGGGTGGGAACGTGAGTGAGGAATGTTCTGGTCAGACTCCAGCCACCCTCCCACAGCCGCTACAGGACTCCCTGCTGCAGTTCCCCAGCAGGTCAGGGAGTTTTGCAGGCAGGTAGCCAATCCCCATGAGGGCTTTAGATCAGGGAGGTAGCGTTGAGCCGAGGGAGTTAAGAGTAGGAGGCAGGCTCTGGGAAGTGGGAGAGGCCCCAGGCAATGTTTCTGAACTCTGGGTTGGGCTGGTCATTCATCAAGCTCATCCCAGGTGTTCAAATGGCCTCTCCTCCACCAGAAGTACTGCCAGAGAGTCACCCCTACCGCCAGTGTCCGAGTCCAGTGAAGACAAAATGCTGACAACAATGGAAAGAATGCACAGATAGCAAGGGCTGCTCTGTGTCGCTGGTATAACCTGCTAAGAAACCATAGGGCCTGCTGCATCACTAACTCCCAGACTCGGCGAACATGGAGGCACAGGCTGGTGGACACAGCTGGTAGCTGGAGTCAGAGCTGGTTTCAGTGCACAGGTTCACCTGTGAGCAGTAGAGCACTGTGGAGAGAACCTGGTGTCGGGCAGACCAGAGTTTGAATCCCAGTTCTGCCGCTGGCAAGCTGGCAAACTCTGACAACTTCTACTGCATCATCTGGTTGTTAGCTAGAAGGTTATGCCCTCTGGATTCCATGTGTACGAATCCCATAATCTCTTATAATTTTTAGTCATAACACACATCACCTTTTATAATTTTATAATTTATGTGGGATGACTTGTCTAATCTTTTTTCCGACTGCATTCTAAGCTCAGAAAGGGCAAAGACTATCTCTCTCTCGTTGGACATCTTTTCCCAGGGACTAGAGCATAAAATATATTCAATGAAATTTAAGAAATAAGTCAATTACAGTTACACTGAACCTTTGTCATCTACAAAATGATATGAGGCTATCTTCCTTATCGGTTTATTGGGAAGATTTAATGAAACAACATAATCATGAAAATTCTACCCTGGGTCTGACAGAGTCGGTGTTCGAGAAGGGGGCTGTTCCTTTGCCACTGTCTCTCTGGGGATTCAACGTAAGTGGACAGTTGTTCCCGGTCACCAGAGATACTACAGAGCAGCGAGATCAGCCAAAATAAAAACCGGAGACCCGAAGAATCCACAGATTCCGTCCCAAGTCCCTGAACAATCAAAATTGGTTGGCACATTACAATCCATCACCTCTTCTCGCTGGGCGTCCCTCGATGGCAGGAAAAGTTATCTCCAGCTCCCTTCCCTTTCCATCCCGGGCAGAGAGTAGCCAGAGGGACTGTAAATCCATTCCTAACATTTTCAGTTGTTTGAGTTATGTTCCGCCAGAATTAAGAAGGTGACTTTAAAAACATGAAGGAGAAATAAAGGTTGTACTTCCCGGAGCAGAGTACAGGTGCGAAAGGAAACTGAACTTTCAATATGGAACTGCTCTGAGGGAAAAAGGACTAAGAATATTTTTACAGAATACTTGCATTATGGGTAATTTTTTTAAATCCAGGGTTCAACTTGTATGACACAGAGCCATAAGTCTACCACTGAATGACATTTATAACTCTGTAACAATACGTTTTATATAAATTACTGCTGAGGCTTAACATTTCTGATTATGATATATAGAATAAAGTGATGTCATAAAGGCAAAGTTTGTAAGTTACGATCTGTCCTGTTGCTTTAAATAAGAGGATTTCTGGAGACAATTGTCTTGATGAATATAAACTCAAATGAACCTTGAATCTCTTCAATTATTCTTATTTAGAATTCATTTTCCTTTGAACTTTCATTTAACTCGGAGCACAATCGTTCCATTATAAATCAAACGTGAGCTTGTCTTTCCTGCAATAACAAGCATGCTTTAAATAATGAAGCAACACCTATGATCATAAAAGACAATGTTTCAATGCACCAAAATACAAAAGGTAAAGAGATTTATTATCCCAGTTCGGTAATGATGAGTTGAATGTTTGTGTAGCAACAGACCTCTCTCTTCCAGACAACACTTTCTGTTTGACTTCTTCAGCATTTCCCCTTTCCGGGAAGACTGCAGTGCCTTTTCCTCGATGAGAGAAAACCCGAGAGTCGACACCTAATGCTGTCAGTGGTGGGGACGCTCGGGTCTCCCCTCGCTCAGCTTCCTTAGTAGGCTAACAGGGATAAATCTCTCTCAGCCTCCCTGGGCCTCTTTTTCACCAGGAAAGGATTGGGCTGAACCACCCAAAGTCCATCCCAAGCTCTAAAGACTAAGCTTCTACCTGCCTTCCCTTGTGCACAGAATTATGGTGAGGAACAACTAAGTTAATGGATGTGAACATACTTTAAAAGGCATAAAAGCACTGTCTATAGACTTGATGGTTTTCACTCTGCATTTTGTAAATAACTCCACACATCCATTATGTTAACGCTGCTCTCCAAAATAATACAGAAAAACCCTGGAGCATCTCCAAGCTATTACCGATGAAACAGTGTGATAAAGAGGCTCTTCTGGAGTTCCTGCGATGAATCGTCTTGGATGGGACCAAAATCCCACATGGTAACAGGTCAAGTAGCTGGACCAGCCCAAGCAAGAGGCTACTTCCGCACTGAAAACCTCCCCAGCAGGCAGGACACAGAGCTAAGCAGGTAGGCCGGGACGTTGGAAAGCTGGCTTCCTGTTATCTCTTCACGCATTCTATCTTCAAAGCATGTGACCTGTCTTCAATACATCCTCGGGTGTGGGATTTACATTTTTAATATTGGCATTTATGACGTGGTGCTTTTGCCTGGTTAATTGGTATCAGAGCAAAATGTTTGCCTCTCTCCTGAAATAAATCTCTTCAAGAGCTTCAATCGCACATTCTTTTGTTCTATCCCTCATTTGAAACGGGCTCTATAAAGCCGCCAGACCATGCTACATAATCTTTTGCCTCTCACGTTTTTAAATCTGGGGGGTTATGCTTTAATGGCTTTGATGTGCTTACTATTCAGCCTGTTACTTAAACCACGTTCCTCCCGTCCGACACCACCCGGCTCTCCCTCAGCCTCACAGGCCTATACCCTCTGAGGCTGAAAGGATTTATTTACCATCCAGAACGTTTCTATAATTTTGGAAACATATGTTTTGAAATTACATTCCAATATCTTATACTATGTTCTTTGTCTTGCATATGCTCTGTAAAAACAAACAAAACACACATAATTATATTCCAATGGCTGCAAAGCCTACGTTTTCCACAAGACTCGGTTCTTCCATAAGCAGTAACCTCGTCACGTGACAAAGGCACCTGCTGCCCCCTTCGATGCCATCTGAAGTCACATTCTTGTGTTAATTAGAGCTAACCACTGAAAACTGCAAATTTCTACAACTTGACCATGAAGCTTTGACTCCTTTCCAAAGTTATTTCAATTTTATAGGATCATCTTGTTACTGAAAATTAGCTATTGTTGAAAAACCAAAAACGACATAGTGCCCAACCTGGCGTGGACAACAACTCGGTAATCTCTCATCCTCTCAGGGTATGACTTGAGTTACGTTTATTTTTTAAGTGTCTTTCTTTCCCTGTAATACCCTAGTGGGAAGATAAGAAGTCAATGCACAATTTTTAAAAAAGACCCCCTCTCAGAACACACACACACACACACACACACAACTAAACCTGAGTGACACACAGAAAAATGGGCCAAAATATATTTCTGTTTTATATAACCACCCCTACCAAACACCAGCTTCCTCCTCCTCAAACGTCTTCAGTGCTACACACACACACACACACAATTTAAATGTATAAACTCAATCATTTTACATCTACTCTGTTACCCTAGAATGTTTGGTATCAAAATTAGATCAGTTAGCATTGAAACATTTAAAAAGTCCTCAAAACCAAGAGCTACTATTCAGTGTATCTATTAAAAACAAAATGTTACTATTGAAACAAGGTTATTCTTATGTTTCTGTCTTTGTTACCATGATCCTTATTAAAACAAAAAACAAGAAACCAACCCCAGCTGGCGTGGCTCAGTGGGTTGAGTGCTGGCCTATGAATGGAAAAGTCACCCGTTTCATCCCAGTCAGGGCACATGTCTGGGTTGTGCGCCAGGTCCCCAGTAGGGGGCATATGAGAGGCAAATGATTGATGTATCTCTTGCACAATGATATTTCTCTCCCTCTCTTTCTCCCTCCCTTCGCCTCTCTTAAATAAATAAAATCTTTTTAAAAAGTGGAACTGAGAACAGAGAAAAGCCTGAGGCTTGCAGCGGTGGCTGGTAGATAATTTAACAACCAGCTCAAAGTGAGGGGGGAAAACAACTCTGATTGGTCAGCATTTGCTAACCTCCATCATGGCCAGTTTTGAGCTACCAGTGTGATGTCACTGAAAGGCAGAGCTGGGAGTATCTCTGCACAACTGGCTCGTGCAAGGTGGTGCAAGATTCCCCCACTGGATGCCTGGGTTTTTAACATACGCTTACTAGACTGTGGATCGAGAGGTCAGTACTAGTTACTGTGTGCAGTCGATACATAACGTAACCCACATAAATCCTGACCCTGCTGTGACCCAGCCTCAAAATAAAGAGACGCTCAAACACAAATTCCAGGAGCTCTGAAAAAACATTATCAGTTTGGGGGGTTTCTTTGCTTTATGCAGACACTTCACCCAGAAATCTTCCCATCTCGTTCTGTCTTCAATGTTATACAGTTATGTTAAAAACAGAAAACAGATAGTCTCATACATATGTATGCATGTGCAAATGTGCATGCACACACACACAGATCCTCCTTACCACCCTGCTCCCCCATTCGATACATACCACCTGTACTTACACCCCACGCCTACCATCCATAACTTCCCCCAGCACACACAGAGCCCTGGAAGCACAGTTCTCCCTCTCTGGCTGCTTTTCTCCAATCCCAGCAAGTAGTATTTTCCTTCCCATTACAACACCACCACGGTACTTGTCAAGGTTAGTTCTGCAGCATCACAATGACAGTAATAGAGCCCTGGCTGGTGTGGCTCAGTGGTTGAGTGCCGGCCAGTGAATCAAGGGAACGCAGGTTCATTTCCCAGTCTAGCGCACATGCCTGGGTTGTGGGCCAGGTCCCAGGTGGGAGGCGTGTGAGAGGCAACCACACATTGTTGTTTCTCTCCCTCTCTTTCTCCTTCCCTTCCCCTCTGTCTATAAATAAAATCTTTTAAAAAAACAATAATAGAGAACACTTACCTAATCCCATGCTATACCCGGCACTCAGCTGAGCACTTTACACCAAGAGACTCATTCAAGTTATGGGGCCAGGGGTCCGACCAGGCAGAATGGCACATGAACTTGATGTCCTTAACCACCACACTGTGCCAATTCTCAGGCCCATCTAAAGAAAAGCCACAGTGAGACCTTAGCCAAGGCAAACTTTATGTGCCTCAGTCTCCTCATCTGTAAAATGGAGCTAATAATAGTACCTGCCTCCGAGGGTTTGGAGGAGAATTAACTGAGTCAAGATATGTAAATGCTTAGAACAGTACCTGGCACATGATGAGAGCTATTATGTTAGCTAAGTGTCAACTAGTAAGTGTTAACCAGTGCTAATTGGCTCCTCACAGTGTACAGAATTTTCATAGTGTCTTCTGCTAAAGTTCCAGAGGTTTGCATTTTTTTTTCTGTAAAGGGTTAGATAGTAAATAGTTTGGGCTTTGCAGGCCACATAAGGTCTCCGTCACATAACCTTCTTAGGGTTTTTAAGTCTTTAAACATGTAAAAATCACTCTTAGCTTGTGAGCTAAAGCAGACCACTGGCAGGTTGTCCTACATGCAGAGTGCACTGACCCCTGTGCTGGAATGAGAGAGAGAGGGAGAGACAGAGATGAGTTTTAAATACCAGTTTTTCTGTAACCAACTACATGAACTCTGAAAGAGACACATGTATAGCAATCACACATTCCCTTAGCGAATATTCACTTATCACTTACTATGTGCTGTTTGCCTTGCTGGATGCTGAAGCTACAAAGATGGAGACATATGCACTTGACCTTTAGGAGGCTCATAGCCCGATGGCAAGGCAACCACAGCAGTGTGCGGTGAATGCTTTAATAAAGGAGGGAGGGATCTGCTCTGGTTAGGGGAAGGCTGATTGATGAGGAGAAGATCCACAGAGAAGTGCTTGAGCTATACCTTATAAGATGTGAGGAATTCATTCAGCAGACAGAGGCGTAAGAGAACAAGGAGGTAGTCCGAAAAAAAAAAAAAAAAATGTGTTTCTTGGGTTAGAGGAAGCCCACAGTGTCAGTGAGAGCTAAATCAGGGAGGGAGGGCTTTATACTCCAGGCCTCTGGCATTCAAACTTTTTAACACAGAAATGTGTCCTTGGGCAAAATCTGAGTCTAGAGCTCTGTGTGTGGAACAAATCTGGTTGAGAGTGGCTGGTATATCCAGAGCACCTCCTTCCTGGTGGCCGCCTTCACCGTGGGCAGGTCAGGGTGAGCTCTGGGCCTCCTGGCAACTCGGCTGGAAATCTGCCGCGCCTGGCCAAGGGCAGCACGCTCGGGGCCAGGGAAGCCTGGCTGCAGTGGCTTCCCTTCAACAAAGCCGCCTGAAGTCAGTGAAATTCCATCCATCTACTTTTATCTGGAGCAGACATCCTGTTCCTCCCCGGAACCTCTGCTGGCCAACGGCTTGCCCCACGCAATAGAGCACGCTCCTACATACCATCCCGTGTTTTACCTGACTGCTTCCTGAGCGTGCTTTCTCCCCACCTGGATGGACCGGCCTGGAGACAGGCAGCGCTTCTTGCTTCTCTTGTATCCCTCTCAACGAGCAGCATGGGGCAAGGTGCTATTGAAGGGGACTACCTTCCAATCCTAGGAGTCTAAGACCTCCCATCGGAGGAAAGGAGTATCAAACAAAACAAAAGAGCAGTAACATGATGAAACACCTCCCCAGGCAAGCACTAAGTAAGTGTAAGTGGGAGATTGAGTGAGGAGTGGTTGGTGTGTCTAGGACTGAAGGTTCAATGTGTCGGATTCCTCAGTTCACAATTATTGTTTGGGGTCCATACACAAGCTCTCTCCCCTAATTTTTTATAATTCTCTTCCATCTCCATTCCCTGGTCTGATTTCCCTCCCTGCAATAGATGACCATTTTATTGTATTTTTATGTATGTATTCTTTGACAGTTGTCTTGCATGCCAATATTTTAATGTACAAAAATGGTGTGTTCTTGAGTTTTAGATCTCATTCTATCTCTTCCCTTTTTCACCCAGCATGTTGCTTTTAAAATCTATCCATAATGCCAAGTGCGTGTGTATCTAATCCATTTCCCCATAATCGGCACTTACCATATTATATGTCCAGCCTCCCAGAATGCTTCCAACATCCCACTCCCACGAAGAGTGCTTCGAGGAGCATCCTCATTCATGTCCCTTCCATGGGACACGCAGGAAATTCTATGCAGGAAATTCTCAGGCATGTATGCCCAGGAGCAGGAAAGCCGAGTCACGTGGTGTGAGGATAAACAC